>VYZW01049423.1:50571-90954 GCA_013401315.1 Balaeniceps rex
GTCTGCCTTCTAAAGGGTTGCTTCTTTTTTTTTTTTTTTGGTCTCCTTTAAAACAGTAACCCAGGCTTTAGCCTCACATAATTGCTCTGTAAATTACTCACAATATTACTCTGCACTGCACTGGAGAGCCCTGATGAACATAGTCCCATGAAGATTACAAGACAGCAGTTCCTACATTTAGCATAGAAGCAGAATAAAGAGAACCACAACATGCATGACCCGAGAATAGCAGCAGCTGCTTTCTTATACCTAATGCTGGCTCTTTTTTAACTCAATAAATCATATATTAATTTTTATTTTTTGTTTTTGTTGTTTGAAAATTAAGCATTAATAAAAAGTGTACAAGATTTCTAGTTTATGGATAAGCCTGTGAAAAGCTGTGAAGGATATTAAATCCTACTCTGCAAACACTACCGTACGTGATTTCTGCTACTGGTTTCATCTAATTCAAGGACAAGCAGCATGATTTTACTTGAGTAGCCATCCCCACCTGGCCTGAACTCTAAACGCATACTTAGATTCACTCTAGTTCTGCGATGAAATTAAGAATATTAGCTTAACAAATGAACCCTGTACTTAGGGTTTTGCTTCCTGAAGTCCTACAGGGTTTAAAAGGCCTAGACAAAACTGCCAGAGCAAAACAAGTGAAAACTACCTTCTACTCTAGCTAAACCCATATGACACTGATAGGAATGGAGGGAGTTCAAAATCAACCACCTTTCTACGCAGGCAAAGTCTTATTAGCCCGTATAATTTGAGCCAGTGCTCACTTTATCCTATGTCCACTCAGTGCATTTTGCTGAAACAGGTTTTTCATGGCAGCTGTTTGTGCTATCAGCTTCACTGTCATCCTATTGCCTCCTACTAGATAGGTGCAGAAAAGAGCTGGCCTCGCATAGCCTTCGCAGTCAGGCTGTTTCTCAGCACTAAATGCCACCTCACATATATACACAGCCTCTCTCACAAAGCCTCAATGCCAAAGGTCAGTAAGTAGACAAAGTCAATATGTAAGAATCCTGCTGCATTAGTATTGAATTTCTCTGATATATTTCTGTTTGGAATTCAAGTCGAGAGGAGCACCGATCTACGCTTTTCTTACAGTTCTGCTAAATTGCTGCCATGCATTACACCACTAAACCTGCTGAACTCTCAAGTGCAGTTGCATTTAAAGACTGCAGAAAATTCACACATTAATAAGAACGCTTGCCATGACCTGGTGTCCTCCGCAGATGTGAGGAATCTGTCTGACATTCTTCACTGCCTTTAAAAGTCCATCACTATTTATTCTTTACTTTTCTGAACAAGCCCTTTTTTTAACCTCTTGCCAACTACACAGGCAGTTACTTTGCACATCCAAGTGACAGTCAAAAACTAGATGCTACCACTTACTCATTTTATATACAACTTACATGTTTTCCTTAGCCAGATGTAACAGCTTTTCTAGCACCCAAGTGAAGGTAGTGAGAGAGGACTCTAGTAACGAAGGATTTAGTAAAGTCCTGATGCAAAGCAGAACATACCAAGGAAGTGGCAGGTAGTAATGAAATATGGTGCAGAAAACCCCAAGTTAGCGTGACATGAGCCAGGAAGCTCATACAGCCGAGTGCAGCAGCAGCAGCTCAGCATGACAGCATACAAGCACAACAGCATGACCCTGAATCCATTCTGGCTCCCCATTTCTCCACCTGCAGTGGGCAAATATAAGAGTTGGGGTGCTCAGAGGGTGAGTCTTGGTCAGAGTGAAGCCAGGTGCTGCTGCAGCACCTGTGCACGCTGTCCTGTGGTTAAAGCGGTGACACCAACACTCACTTCCCTTCAGCACAGCACTTCTCCACTCAGGGACTTGCAGACTTTGTCACTCATAGCCAGGGCAGCTTCTGGAGTTTCAGGTTAGCAAAGCGGAGACAAGCTAGTTTCTACTATGCCCCATGAATGAAAAGAAGATGATTCATACGTGCACATTTGCCTAGAGTTCAAAATAGGAGTAAGAGATGCCTCTATTATTTGCTAGGTGGAAAGCTGTGACTCTCTATTATCTTAATATGCCTGACACATGATTCACTTCTCTGACCCCCAAGGTACGCAGAAATTGCATAAAGTAACAGGAAAAAAAGCAAAGCAAATGCATGTCACAATGACTTGATGTTGCCTTTTGCCTAAAGCAATTTCATATAATTAGCCATCTCACAAGTAAAACCTTTGTATTTTATTCTTTCACCCATTTAAAATAAAAACTGTACATTGGCATGGATAGCTTGTCATTTTAATACACTTTGATGTTCGCAAGCTTTGAAATATCATGTTCAAATTTGTATGCAAATCTCTGTTTCCAATTACATACTCATTAGTTCTTCTGGAACTTCATCTTAATATTTGCAAAATGTTTATAGCTTCCTCTGTTGTTTTCCTGAATTGCTTTAGAATGAAACCCAGTATAGAAAAAACAAATGAAGAAATCCATTAACACTCAGTAACTTTCTTAAACATCACATTTAATTTCTAAGGATGTTATATTTTGTCACTTCAAAAAGTTCAAATATCTGTGCACACCTCATCTGATAGCATATTAGAAATCACAGGCAAATAGTTTTGCATCTATAGCACTGTCAGCCTCCCGAAATGCCCACCTCCATTACCCACTCCCTTGAAAAGCCTGTCGCCTTTATCACTGTCTTTAATGAATGTTTTGGCGCACGTGAAATACAGGTTCACATCTGTAGATGGAGTGAAATTGGGATGACTGCCTAGACTTCAGTGGAACAAAGCAAATTTACAGCAATTATGAATCTGGTCAATTTTTTGTTTAGTTGTCCACCTCCATTGAAAACATGAATAACCTTTTAAACTCTTGAGTGAAGTAACAGCCATGCTGTTAAAAAAAATTACACAAATCCCCATTGCCAGAAAGATCAACTTTTGGATGAAACCTGGAGCTCATCAGTACATAAAATGCATAACATGTAGAATGAGAGGACAGAAGGGCTGGGAGGGACCATTAGGTCATCCGGTACCTGACACCACCCTGCCCAGGAGTGATGGTATGGAAATGCACCCAGACATTCTTGTCTAAACTGTTCCCACAGATGTCCCTTCTTGGAGACTTTAAAATTTCCCCAAGCTATCTATCACTATCAGATTTTTCCTAATGTCTACTTTATAAACATTATTTTTCTACATGATATGTCAGAGCCTGAATGCACTAAACATAACAAAGGAAATCCCCAACCGATAATGTGGCAGCGTCCTGTTTAAGGGGAAACAATTTGGAAGGCAGCCACTAGAAATAATATGAACAATTAAGACTGAAACTGTATTGTACCCGTATATGGAGGAGAAACTACACAAAACGAGCCAGAGAGGCATGGCTTTCCCTGGTTTTGCATTCAAAGTGAATACAGTCCCACCGGGCTCTGTATAAATGCTGACTTTCTCAGCCTTTCATCCTTTCTCCCAATTTTGGCTAAAACTTGCAGTCAATAAAACAGCAAAGAAATGACAAAGATAGAGACAAAGTCCATAAAAATAAAAGTTGTCAGGTTTCATACCTACTACACATTTTTTTATGTCAGCAAAGAATATTATAAGCAAACATAACACAGGTTCATACGTCACTATTCATGCTAGCAGGCTTGAACACATAACAAGCTTTTTAGCACTAATAAATCTACAACAATATGTTAAGGGTTTTTTAATGACTTTAAATTAACGCTGATCTTCTTAATTAAACTTTTTTCATTAAGAAGTAAATCTGTGCATGAACCAGATCAATTTATTCTAGCATGCCACCAGCATACAAGATGGATATTACAAAAAAAACACTAGCAATGCAGATCTGCATCTTGCTCTGACAGAGCTAGTTCTCTTCCTACAGGCAGACAACAGTAACTGCAGTTCAGAGAGTGGGAGTAGCTCAGATACAATCTGTAGCATTGTCTCACAGTCTGATATTTGAAATGTGCAAGGCTCAGCAGAAGTTCAAGAGTTAATTTTGCAGGTCTTTAAAAATAAGATATTGGAAATTTCTCCCTTGCTCTGAAAACAGTATCTTAAGGCAAGTAATTATCTAGAAGAGTGGGAACACAGTGACAGTCCATCGGACTACTCTCTGAAATCATAAACAGAAATATTTATCAGTGATAACTTTAAAACAAAAGACATAAACCAATTTGAAAGTCTTCCTGGATTCTTCTTCAAATTTTTAAGCATTTTGGGTATGGTGAAAGCAACTACACACATGAATTATCTGCAATTTTAACATAAAGTCGAGGGAATAGAAATGCTTTTGACAAATTATTATAAACTACTACCAAAAACCATTATTTCAGAAGTAGATATTTGTGTGTAACAAAGTAAGAGATTTTCTTTTACTGCCTTTCTTCCCGGTTGAAGAGCATGAAGATGCAGTGACTCTAACTGCACGCGATAGCCATAAATTAGACATGGGCATGGGCACCGTAACAGTACTTGCTCCAGGGTCATTTGCAGTTTGCTTATGTCAAAGAGGAACCAAACAGCAACCGTGAATTCCCACCGGGCCCAGGCCACGCCAGGGGGACCAGCACTCCTTGCCATGTGGTAGCACTCCATGACCTGACAGCAGTGAGCAGGCTGCCCGTCGGCATGTCTGCAACACACCTGGAGCATGGGCAGAAGGCCCCAAGAATACAGGAGCCAGGAAGACCACTGGGCCCAGCATAGCGGGCCTGAAAACTGTGGGGTTGTTTCTTCCCTCCGCTGTGTTGCCTTAGGGCTGGGAGATGAGGCAGCTTGTAGGGCTACGTCCCAGTACTTCTGCTGAGAGTCAGCTCTCAGAGGAGCAGTTTGTTTGGACCAGCAGTGGAAGCATGCTCTGAATTCACTGTAAATACAGACAAATGCCTGCACAGCAAAAATACTATAGGAGCTGATTAAAAGATGCCCACTTCTCCTGGTCCAGACCAGAGGCTAGGAGATGAGGGAACACAGGTCCTCGCCCAGTCTGTATTACTGGATTCTTTCATTTGTTTCAGCCAGAATTTCTCATCAACTAAAGCTCATTCTTAAAAGGGAACATCTCTATAACTTGTCATATCAAAGATGTTTTCATATTTGAAGGCACAATCTGAATAATTTTGATACATGAATAATATCCACGCCACCCTTCCACCATAGTTATAAAGTAAATTTTTTTTTAAAAGACATATGCTTGTTACTAATGATAGTCTGCTCGCTTTACTGGAAATAGAAGCCAAATGATTGCACAGATTACAGTTTGTGCCAACAGTATTTTATATTGCAACTTCCTCAAAAATTGGTCTTGGAAATGGAAGGGTAGTTTAACAAACAGGCAGAACATGCTAGAGCTTGGAGTGCTCCCACACATCCTGGGCAACTACGAGCAAGCAATTTTGGACAGGGTCTTCTACGGCTTTCTGCTCCTCAGGATTCAAAGTTCTGCTTTTGAAAATCCAGCCAAGTTCTCATCTACAATTTTATGTACAAAATCATATTCAAGATAAATGAAAGGAGACCTCAGTATCAAATGAAATTTGTAAGCTATTCACCAGTGAATTCACCAGATCATCTAATAGCCAGGTATCTTGGAGAGAAGAAGGAACTTTTGTGTGTGTGTGACTATATTAGCACGGGATACAGAGAGACACCCAAGGAGCAGAGAGGTGGCAAATACTAAGTAAAGTCAGAAGGAAGGGAAGACCCTTGAATGGATTTTCAATAAAGAATTGGGGGAGGAGGGTATGTTCTGTAATAATGATGGTGTTAATTGTTCAACTGTGCAGCAAGCAACAAATGCTAAACATAAATTAAAGTTTGTTGGTCATTATCCTGGTTTCAGCTGGGATAGAGTTAATTTTCTTCCTAGTAGCTGGCATAGTGCTGTGTTTTGGATTTAGGATGAGAATAATGTGATAACACACTGATGTTTTAGTTGTCACTAAGCAGTGTTTATACTAAGTCAAGGACTTTTCAGCTTCCCATGCTCTGCCAACAAGGAGGTGCACAAGAAGCTGGGAGGGGGCACAGCCAGGACAGCTGACCCCAACCAGTCAAAGGGCTATTCCATACCATATGACGTCATGCTCAGCATATAAGCTGGGGGGAGTTGCTGGGAGGCAGCGATCACTGCTCAGGGACTGGCTGGGCGTCAGTCAGCAGGTGATGAGTGGTTGCATCACTTGTTTTTCCTGAGTTTTATTTCTCTCTCTTTTTGTTATTTTCCTTTTCATTACAATTTTTTTATTATTATTATTATAATATTTTATTCCAATTATGAAACTGTTCTTATCTCAACCCACAAGTTTTCTCACTTTTACTCTTCTAATTCTCTCCCCCATCCCACTGGGTGAGGGCGTGAGTGAGCAGCTGTGTGGTGCTTAGCTGCTGGCCTGGGGTTAAACTACAACAGTCATCCCCAGTGATTTTGGTAAAACCCCAAATCTCAGAATTGTGTGAAGGTGCATTATCACTCCTTTCCAAAAGAAGACAATTTACAAATAATTTATTTTTTGGGAAAGATAGAGAATGTTAGATATCTACCATCTCAGGAGACAAATCTGACAGGTCGTCAAGTTCTTTGAAAACAGACATCCCATGAATTATGAATAAATTGCCCATGGTTATCAAGCAGTGGGAGCAATACACCTCAAGAAACTAGGTTAGAGCTATCTTGGCTAGTAGGATAATTATGAGAGCAACAGGACTACTCACGGATAAAATGGCCGCTCCTGTCATGGTATGCTCCCTGTGATCACCATGAATTTCAGCAGGGATTCTTTTTGAGAGGAAGCAACTGAGTAAATGGGTTATTCCAGAAAAGCAGGAGACTAGAATATCTGCTGTGGCATTATTCTTATAAAAGCACAATTTCTGTGGGGTGGTGCTTACAAGTGAGGATTTTTCTGATTATATCCAGGTCACAGAATCACAGAATCATTGAGGCTGGAAGAGACTTCTGGAAGTCATCGAGTTTGACACCACCATGCCACTGAAAGCAAGGTGACCTACAGCAGGTTGTTCAGGGCGATGTCCACTTGGATTTCTAATATCTCCAAGACTGAAGACCCCATAGCCTCTCTGGGCAACCTGTTGCAATTTTGAGCACCCTCACAGTAAGACAATTTTTCTTATGTTTAAATGGATTTTCTTGTCTTTCAGCTTGTGCCCATTGCCTCTTGCCCTGTCACTGGGCACCACCGAGAACAGTCTGGCTCCATCTTCTTTTCAACCTCCCATCAGGTATTTGTACACATTGCTGAGATCCACCTGAGCCTTCTCCTCTCCAGGCTGAACAATCCCAGCTCTCACAGCCTCTCCTCATATGATTAATGCTCCAATCTCTTAATCATCTTTGTGCCTCTTTATTGGACTCCTTCCAGAATGCCAATGTGTCTCTTGTATTGGGGAGCCTGGCATAGGATGTAGCATTCCAGATTTGATCTCACCAAGGCTGAGTAGAGGGGAAGGATCACCTCCCTCAACCTGCTGGCTACTCTCTTCCTAATGCAGCCCAGGAGGCTGTTTGGCTTCTTTGCTGCAAGGGCCTGTTCCTGGCTCATGGCCAGCTTGGTGTCCACCATGACCCCCAGGTCATTTTCTGCAAAGCCATTTCCTAGGTGTTTGAACCACACCTTGTACTGGGGCTTGGGATTATTCCTCCCCAGGTGCAGGGCCTGGCTTTTCCCTTTGTTGAACTTCAGGAGGTTCATGTCAGCCCATTTCTCCAACCTACCCATGCCCCTCTGAACAGCAGCACAACCACCTGGTGCATCAGACACTCCTCCCAGTTATTGTCTGTAAACTTGATGAGGGTGCACTCCATCCCACCATCTATGTTATTAATAAAGACGTTAAACAATATTGGCACCAACATCAACCCTTGGGATACACCACTTATGACTGGCCTCCACATGGACTTTGTGCCACTGATTATGAATGATCACATTTACACATTACTTCTCCACAGATTACCAATGTGTTATAACTGCATGGGGTGTGTCTGGTAAAACTGCACTCCATTCTACACGGACAGGTAACTGAGGAGCAAAACACCAGTGTAGCACTTGTGATGGGGGTGGCACATCAGAAGTCACTGGCATCTCTCAGGCCAGAAAGAAACAGAGGAAATAAATTACCACTTCAAAGCAGCAGCCAACTGGGATTAGAACTGTAACTGCTGACAGGGCATAGAAGCTTCTTTGCGATAGGTTTGAGCTCACATAATCCAGCATTGTCCAATTTTCTTATCTTTAAGTTACTTGTTAGCTTTATGTTTACTCTGCTAAATAAAGCCAAGAAAAGTTCATCTATCCATTATTAACGCAGGGAAAATCCAGAGGGTTATTCCTACAGTATTATCTAACATGTACATGGTTTAGATGAGAATATGTGTTGATAGTGCAGCATGTATATTTCTTTCCTACTGAAAAGAAATGCATCAGTAGTTAAAATAGCATCCAGTTGCATAACCTGTCCCAGAGGACAGAGTATTACTCAGAATCCTCTGTTATACCTTTTAATTCTGAACACATCTGGGGCATCCAAAAAAGTGGGCCAGGTCTAGGAGAAGGTGATACTCAGAACCAAGACATGAGTGGCATCCCCCACACAAGAACTCAGCACACCCTCACTGCTCTCTAATGTTCCTGTTCTCACTCATGCATAGGTCTTATATCATCATAACCTTCTGGAAGATTGATTTACCTGTCCTACTGGAAGTTGCTTACTTGTCAGGATCTTGGCACATAATCTGCCACTAACCTTGTCTGAAAAGTTATCGTGTCATTCACACACTCAATTACAATTTTTGCACTAAAATAATAAAGAGTAGGGAGGTACATCCTTCCTGCTGCAGGTAGGAGTTGAGTGATACACTTACTCATAAAACTGGGCAAAACAATTCCAATAAAGGAACAATACTGCCAAACCTTCATCAAAACCTCAACCCCAAGGTCAAAAATACTCTGATAATTGTCAACAAAATTTATCACGTTCCTCCTCCTAAGTGCCTTTAACTGGTTCACAGTGATTTGAGACTTCTCCCCCAAAATCAGTGAGTTCTCCCAGTTGAATCTCAAACTCCTTCTCTGAGCGTGCCGTGGGTTTCCTTTTCCTTTTGCTGTCGGAGCAATGGCACAATGAAGTAACAAGTGAGTGAATCCTACAGCAATGAGAGGTTACTAGACCCATTTACCTACACTTGATTGGTCTTTTCTCTCAGTTCCATTAAGGGCATTTCTCTTTCTTTTTAAATTACCTGCCAGACTACAGCCTCTCCTGGATCTCAGCAGACATTCAGAGCCACTCCCGCTTTTGGTAGCACTGATTTATGAAGCCCTTATTGGGATAGACTTAATCTATCACAGGAATTGTTTTTTCCTCTCAGAACCCAGTATAGCAGATGTGATAAAGCACCTGTATAATAGGCTTTCTACGCTGCCACTGCCCAAGGATGTGGTTTACCACACTATTTGTGAATTATGGCTTCATTCTGAGCTTAAGTAAGCCTGGGCAGGGTGAATGAATTACAAAACTGAATTGCGGAGATGACAAACACATGGAATACAGTGGCTTAAGCTCTCGCTGAAAGAAATGAATTGTTTTTTGACAGCAGAAAGCAGAAGATACTGCTTGTGTTAGACTGTCCAAAGCAAATAATCCAGTACAGTAAAACACTGAGGCAGAGACCAGGTGCCTTTTTGAAAAGACTAGCTTGTAATTATTGTTTCTTTTCCTACCTTGTCAGGTAGGTCTGGGAATAGTTGCTTCTGGGTTTATCCAGCTGCATTTCTTTATTCAGTCTCCAAGCCACTTTGCCCATGAGAAACTATCAAAACTTGCTTATGTGAAAATCCAAGAACCAAATTTGACCCTGCATTGGATATCGGATTGTTTGGTCAAAGACGAAATGTGTGCCACTTGAAATATTTTAATATTCCAAGATACAGCAGCACATTGATTTTTTTTTTTCCAAGACTCAATTGAATACATAAATTTAACATCAACAAAGGGTTTATGCATTGTCTCCATCAATTTGCTTTCAAGTCATACTCTTGCTAAGTAGAGTTTTTATTTCAGGAAGATGTGTGTCTGTCTCATGTAAAAAGACAGAGACACAAGAGAAGTTAATTTGTTGATAGTTCATCAGATTAATTAACTTGAAATACTCGATCATCGAGAAATAACCTACTTATACGTTTAGAGTGCTGTTTCTAGTACAGAACAGGAGTTACAGTGCAATCTTTCAACAATAATATATTAAATACCATAATTGGCTTATCATGTTTTCAGTTATACAATTTGTAAATAAGATGGTATTTATGACAGATTAATTTGTAAATCTGCCCCCAAAGAAGAATTTTTTTCAAAATATGCAGAATACGTTTGAGAATCACTCTTCCCCCTATGAAGATGACGACTGTGGAGTTTTGTGTTTGCTGGAGTTAAGGCAGCATTACCGCATGTTTGAGAGCTTTCCATCAGCCATGAAGAACTGAAAATCAAGATCTAACAGTTTGAAATGTATCTAAATGAGGAATGTGAAACAAACCACAGCCAAACTCAATTGAAATGGCACATCACACTGAACCAATTCCAGACTTTGTGGGGGGTAGAGGGAAGTTTTGCATTTACTACCTTCCTCATATACTGTTGGCCTTGTGTCAATTCAGGTAATAGCAACAACTTTGATTCACTAAAAAACCAGCATAGATGTCAACTTCTTCCTATATAGTTTCTAAAATCCTTCATCCATTCAACTTAACACTCATGGAATGAGACCCAGCAGTTTTGAAAACAACTATAGCCTGAAAAAGGCACCTTTTGCAATTTTATGCAACTTATTTGAGTATCCCTATCTGTAATGACTACGCTAAAACCTCAAAAGACTCCCCAGAAGATTTCCTATTTATTACAACCCTCTCATTAAGATTATATAAATTGATACAAAACTATGTAATCTTTTCTTTGTGGCACAAAGCACATGAAAATGTGGTAACAGCAATAAGGAAACATTATATATTTGGTATGTTGTGGAGAAAAAACCAAAGGGAGGTGGATTTGGCAGCTAAAAGCCTAGGGCAAAGTGAGATCCATTAATAGCTTCAGTTCATTTGTTTGGGAAGAACTTAACTGGCTTGAATGAGATTCAAATATATCTGATCTTTTACCTGTTTAAAAAAAAAAAAAAACCAAACAGATGAGCTTCACTAGTGACTTACACATGATTTCATGGCTTATTAGACTCAAGGGATAACAGGATTTTTAAAAGCTTAAAACTTCAACTTAACTCAGCTAATTGGTTTTCCAAATACATGCATTATTTGTAAGAAGCTGCTGCTAAGACAACTAGTTTTAGAATAAGCTTTCAGAAGTACCCAAAGTGAGTGTCTAAACATGACACCACTGACGGTGGATCCTTCTCTGGTTTTATTTTAGAATACTCTGAACTTTATTTGATGTGTTTTTAAATCCCACTATTGCTCAGTGTTTTGGCATGGTTGAGCATAGGATGCACAGCAATGATGTATGTCCTGGCTGGCTCCTTCTCGACATAGGACTTTGTTTCCCTCTACTGACAGATCTTTAAATCAATACAGGACTTTTCCATCAACATGGAAGAGAAAACACATGAAAATCTGCTAGCATCTATGCTAGGCTATGCAGGTTTATCAAAAGATGCACAGTGTGCCAACAAGGAAAGAGGAGAAGAAAGTAGCATAAAAAAAGAAACAATATTCTTTGTATTTTTAACCTGTCTGTGGAAGGACCATGGGAAATGCCCATTATACTTCACAAGTAGAATCTATTTATTTCATTTGATTATGATGGGTTTTTGCTCAGAATGTTCAAAGGAACTTATGCATCTGCACCAGCTCACTGAAAATCCACAGAAAGGCAGGCAACGCCTTTCAAACTAAAAACCCCATCAAACTAACACCACCTTTGGAGTTGTTCCTCTGCCCAAGGTATTCGAAGACCTTGGCAGTATAGAAGAGGATTTCCTGGTAGGAAGCTCCGTGTATCTTCGTAATACACAGGACATTAGGCTAGATGAAAACCTGACCTTTGAGATGAAGAAGGAAGAGTTTGGCTCTGTGGGGAAACAAAGTGAATCCTAGCTTAGCCAGAGGCAAGAGTTTTGTAATCAGTTAGGCCTGACAGAGCTGTGAAGGAAATACGAAGCCTATGGCTAGGGTGAAGGTATGCCCTTGGTTCCTTTTAGCTCTCTTTCCTACATTCTACCTTCATACAAATAATTAAATAATACTCTGTTATGAAGATACCATTTCATAACAGTTACATCACTTGCCTGGACACAGCTTCTAGAGCAAAATCTGTCACAGGAGACCACAACACAAAGATTCTTCTTGAGAAAAATACATCAGTAAACTCTCTACCTGAGAATCACAGAATTGCAAATGATATTTTGAAGTCTGTGGGAGGAGAGGCCCTCCTTGCAAAGATATTCTTGAGAAAGGCTGAAAAGAGATGGTGTAGCTAAACCTGCTGTTATGACATCATTAAAATACATGGAAGTTTTCCTTTCAATGTTGCTTAAATCTGGTCTAGATAGCAAAGTCAGGCTATCTAAAAAAATATTTTTGATTAGGTTTCACAGTTCACCTTCAGAAGCAACAGAAACAAAGTAATATCTTAAATGGATAAGTTATTCTATACATACTTTATCTCTGCACGCAAAGACTAGATGACCTGATGGACAAAGTACCATAAAGCACTTTGGACTCTATCCATCACATTACTACTTCGGCATTTCACTGTACATGAAACCAAGCAAGGTGCCAGTCTAAACTAAGTTGCTTACTGACCTACTCAAAAGAAAGGTCAGTTGTCCTCCTCAAATCATCTTCTTAATTTACACATCTGGATCACTGTGATATTTATCAGGAGTTGATCACAATCATCTACAAGCAGCTGAGTTATCATCTATGAATAATAACAGCACTTCGCAAGTTTTGTGATTTGGATTCCTAACTCCCCCAAACTTTCCAAAGCATCTGTGTTTTTTCCTACTTGTTCTCTCGTATTTTGGAAGGTCTCTTGGATTTGAAAGCATCTAATAAAAAATGCTTTAGGGAAACAAATAGTTTTATTTTCTGTAAGGGACTTCTAAAACATCTTTTCTTCTTAAATAATCAAGCACTATGTTTACAGATTCTCCACATTCATTGCTCTCTTTTGCTTTAGTCTTTTTGTGCTATATTGTATTAGTGATCCTCCTTGCAGAGGTTTGCAAAAGCACACAATGATCCTACATTTGACTGTTTCATTTAGCTACTTCACTCTTAATGACTCCTTTGTGTCTGCTAATATTTATCCTTTTTATGCAGTTGTAGATTTAAGGTAGATTTTTTACTCCTCATGTAGATTTTCATATTTCTTTTATCCACTCACAAAAACTTTTAAAAGTTCTTAAACAATATTGCCAATTGAAAGCTTATGCTATCAGCATGATTTTCAACACATTTTATCTAGCCCTGTCTTATTATCTGAAATAGACATTTTATCTGCCAGAAATGTCTTGATGTCACTGTAAAATAAATCATATTTTCAGACCATATTCTTTACTGCTTTTATAAACAGCTAGAATTTGGCTAGATATAAATGTATGCATTCACTTTTCTAAAACCTTCCAAACAACCCAATTTCTCTTTAAAGTGTTCAAAAGTGCAGGCTGGAGTATGTCTAAGAGCATATATATTGTCATTCAGAAATGGAAAATCCACTTTTTTTCCCATACTCACAAGAAAATAATCATGTTATTTAACTGAAGAAAAATGATTTAATACTAACCCCAGCAACCTTTGCATTAAGCAGTGCCCACTCTTCAGTTGTTGAGCTCCCTAAGTAATTATGTGGAAATGGCCGTTATTATTAGCCTAGGTTGATCTGCCTTTGCATTTGTGGTTAAATTTGTATCATACAAAATCAACATTTCCATTTGCATCCTTAATGTTCTCTCTACCTTCAAATATTTTCCACAGTTTTTGTTTTCTTGTGGATTAGGTATTTTTCTTCTACTTAACCGCTTTAACTAGTTTTCACAGATTATGTATTTATTTATCTGAAAGTGAATTTTCTTCAAAGTCTGCTTTGTTTTTTTAATAGATAATTTATTCTATTTTTCTATAAACTAGGACAATATTAACCCAGACAAGAGAATCAATTGTTTTACTACTGTAGACGTGTTGCTATTATAAAAGAGGCAATTAAGTTTGGTGTGGCTTCTAAGTGTGTTTCACATTTCATTTAATAAACGTAAGTTATGGGCATATAATTTAAGAGGGCGCTACCACGGTCTGAACTGCTGCTGAAAGCCAGCCTCAAAGTCTTCAGCAGACCAAACCCAAGACCAATTTCAGATTTAATTGACTGTATTTATTGAGGCTACCTTGCCTGTTGTAAAGTATATCATATGAAGATATCTATTTCGTGATTTACTCTCAATATACACCACAATAATTTCTCAGGTCAAAGCATTTAAAAAAGACCTTTGAAAATGCTTCAGTTTACCTTCTAACTGGCCTAACAGAACTTAAATGGCCTAATGCTATGTTAGAAGGCTCAGCATGGATCTTTTTGCAGGATCCAGGGTCTAGGCATTACATCAGACACCAAACACACACCCCCAGGAAAGGTTCATGCACCCTCAAACAATCTGGCTCTCTCACAGAAACACTTGGAAGAGATGTAACTAGGACAAAATAAATAGGCATTGATGTTATAACTGTCACTTCCTTCTAAAATTCTCAGGAATAATCTTCCCACCCACACAACCCTAAAACCAGAGTGATTGATGTATACCGTCCACATATAAATTATTATCTGACTGCAAAAATACCTTTTTTGCCTCAGAAGCAAGCTAGAATCACTGCAAAAAAACCTGAGTTCAGCCCCACAGGTGGTGCTTAGTTAACACAAGGGATTAACTGGTCCCGCTGAAGCGCTATTCGGCAGCGCCTGTGACACCCCCTTCCTCAGATTTTCCAGCCCTGCTCACGAGCGAGCATGAACTGCATCTCAGCACAGGGGAAGTGCAGTACAACTAGCCAGCATGACCGAGAGGGGAAATGCCTGCTGGTTCACATGATTCTGGAAGAGAGACATCCAGCTGCTAGAAAGGCAGGACTTGACCATTCACCCACGTCGTCCCACTGCTGCTGGGACTGAGAGCTTCAGAAAGCCCAGCGCTGACTGACCTGAGCAGCAGAGCAAAATCCATCCGCTGGGAGGCGGTAGGGTGTCATCGGGAGCTGTGCAGGGGCAACTGGAGCTGCTGGTGCTCAGGGAGGGGTAAGCTGCAGGCCTGACGGAGGCTGGAGGAGCTGCGCTGCCACAACACAAATGTCGGATGAGCTGTGGGGTAGAGAGATACTCTTCAGCTCGTAGTGTTGTACTAATTACCCTAATTTCCTTCCATCAGGTTTCAGCGTTGTTCATCACCAAGGGAGGATCTGCTTTTATATAAAAGCACAGAGTCCCTTCTCTGTCCTATTATGTAAAGCTATTTACAAAACCATCTGAACCAATCCCTTAGTCACCATAAGCTCTGTAAGGCAAGAACATACGTGAGAAAATCTTGTGTTGAAAGTCTCAGAGTAAGGAAGAGCTCCAGGTCCTGGAGTTCAGAGCCTAAGAAAGGACTGGAATTGACTATTAGTGTACCTCATGGACAATGGTGGTATATCATTATAAATCATTTTAGCCACATTACTATAGTAAAAAATGGACTGAGAATATTTTGTGGTGCCTTGCGCTTATTTCCTGTTGTGTTTGTTGTTGTCTGATTTGAACAATTCGGTAATTCATAATTAGTCTTCCAGTCTCAGAGAGATTTTACCCTCCAAAGGGGTGAGAGCAATGAGCAATGTAAATGGCACAAAATGAATACTACAGCAGAAGGACATAAAAGCAACACTTGTGGTATGACTGCTGGAAGGGGTTATTTTACTAGATCGGGCTTTTCTTGGTGGGTATTTTTCATGAGTTACTTTAGAGTCTTTTTTCAAAATTTATTTACTCTAGTCAATCTGTTATCATAGATGTGAACATCTCCACTTCCTTGCTGTCTCCCTGCTAGAATAAGCCTTAAGCTTTCAAGGGTTTAGGTTTACGATAACGTACAGAAAAGAAATTCCAATGTAGGTAGATGTTGTAACTGCAAACCATTAATGTTTTACAGATCTGTCAGCACTGAATATTTAACAGCAATGCCTGTCAGACATTATAGTTTTGTGAAAACAATTAGTATTCATACAATGTTATCACATACAAATATGAAAATATTTCTCAGAAATTTCTGGGAATGGTTATGAATTAGCAAACATAATACTCCTCAAATACAGGAAACAGGTTCAGTTGCAAGTCATTCCTGCAGCATAACTTTAAAAGGTAGAGGTAAAAAATAGCAAGAAAAAAACAAAAAGAACTAGACATCTTCTAAATGCCTGATTCAACCTCCTTCAACAGAAAGCCTGAAAACAGAGCTGTCCCATTTTCTTAAGTCAGTTAAGAAAACTGGGGTTTGCATGTAGACGGGTCTGATTTCCAAACGTGATGACACATATTACTTGTGATGGCAGCATCAGGGAAGCATACAGAACGCAGTGCACTTCTGGCACCAGTCCAGGTCTCTTTGGGAGCCCCTGTTGATGGATACACTGCCAGGGAGGACCTAGATATCGCTAACAGAGAAAGCCAGGAAAGAGCTCCCCTTCCCAAAAAGAGAACATTATGATTTTCAAACAAAGAAGTATCTGTATCACATTTCCTTTCCACTAGCTCTTAAGCATTCTCAGTGTGTAGACTTGCTCTCACATTTTCATTGTCAAAAAAAGGGGTTTTAAAAATTATTTTTAAAAAATACCTAAGTCAAACTAATCTAAAGAGTCCTATACACCAGTATATTAAGAATAATATGCTTATGATACAAACTGTTAGTCTTGCTGATTTGCTACTTTTTTTAGAATAGAGACTATAGTCAGGTTTTTACTCGGCTTGGTGCACACTTCCACATACGAGAGTCTTAAGGCATCTGTAAATCGAGAATGAATATCATTCTCCCCATTTGACTATCCCTAGCAATAAATACTATGCTCTATAACAAATGCTGTTCAGATCTGGCCTGAGATCTACCACCTGCAAATACCCAGGTGACGTTTGCATATGAGTGAAGTTCAGCACATGCAATTCTTTGCAAGATGAGAGCTTGTGTCAACATTACAACTCCTACAAGTCCTTGTCTTGACTGGCACATCCAGAGCTAATTTATTACTAAAGTTAAAAAAATCCACAGATGTAGACTTAATACTCTGTACTTTAAGAGAATTTGAACTCAAATACTGGCAACAGTTCTCCAATCTGAATACTCCATCTATTTTGTTTCTCTTCTCCCTTTTTTTCCCCCAGTTCTATTTTTGCACATTTCCAGAAAAACAGAAAGAAGCTGCATCAGTTCAGTCATATTTCCTTACAAAAGTCTAATTTAGCTGTTAGATGTGGCAATGTGCTCTGAGTTGAATTTCTCCTACTGCTTACCTTATTTAAATGTATCAACAAAACTTTTTCTCATCTATATTTATAGAGCAACAGAAAATAATGGTGTAGCTCTTCCACTGAGTAAACTAAATAATAGCAAGGATATAAATATAGATCACACGTGAATTAGGTGAACCCCTTCGTTCTAATTGAATATTTACTTGATGAGTCATATCACTTCCTTCCAAAGAAAACCCCACAGTAGGAGAACAATAGTCAAGGAGACCTTGCAAACACAGAGATCACTCTTGGCAGACATTTCTCCCCACTCTCCTCTCTCTGGGATGGGAATGAAGTAGTTGTGGATTTTAGATGCCTTAGAAATTTGCAGTTTGAAAATTCTTCCTAACAGCTAATGTAAATCATCTTTGCTTGAACCTAAGGATATCATTTCTTCCTGTATTCACCTCAGAAATGGACAACAAGTAATTCTTTTTTGTTTTACTATAGCCATTTAAATATTTGGAGTTCTGTTGTGCCCCTCTTGTTCCTTCTTCTTTCTCTATTCTTCCTTCTCATTTTTTTTCCTTTGGTCTAATTAAATATGGACTAATATGGCCAATTTGATCATATTTTCTTCACAGATCATTATGCTTTTCATATTAAGATAGTCCTTTAAATAATTCACAGATTTTACAAAATGGCAATAGATGATCTGAAGACTTGAAATCACAATGTTCGTACTGAGCCCAATTGTACAGTTTTGTTGAAGCTACAGGGTTTGGCAGATTTAACCACAGGCTTCAAGGGAAGCAGTGTTTGCTTGAATATTTATGAAACTCTTTGGTTCAGACCTATTGGATGCCCTATTTAAAACACTTATCTCCAGGTCTGTACTCTGCTAACATCTGCATTAAAAGAGAAAATGACAAACAGCTCACCACACACAGGAACGCACTGGGATCTCTTTTGAATTATTTCGAGTTAAACCAGGTGTACATCATGAAACTCCCTATACTCTAGAATAAATTTTGGCAGGCATGTTGTTTGAGATCATCCTGAATAACAAAGCTAAACTCCAGGAGAAGAAAAAATGTGGACATTTATTACATAAGAATATCTTGCTGATTTAATAATGCAGTTTTATCACATCCTACACAGAAGGAAGCCTACCAGTGAATCCTGCTAGCTTCTATCAATACCTCTGATTATGCAGGTTTCTTATTTTGCCTTTCATTCTATCCCTCAACCTGGTCTTGAGAAATGTTGTCACCATGCTGTAGCTACGCTGCAGCTATGCTGCCTGTTGTTGTGAGAACCAGCTACGGTAAATAGGACGTTAATCCCTTCTGTCTGTCATTTATTCTAGGCAGGTGGAGCAAAGCATCTATGTAAAGAAGATACCTCCAGATTTAAATCCTGAGTGGAGTCATTGTTTCATAAAGGCACTTTTCTACCATGTAACAGCATCAAAACTTCAGGAAAGCTTTAATTCAGCCTGGAGTACCTGAGGGGTAGCCTGAGCTACCCCTCATCACCCGGCTCCACCTCAGCAGAACTGGTGAGGAAGACCACTCCCAGGCTGCCATTTGAGGGCCTGAGCAGTAAGCCATGCTGGTCCATTGGCTGAGCTGCCATAACTTAAGGAGCCCTCTTTGGCCATTTGGTTCCACCAGGTGCTGAAGACCCAGGAGGATATAGAAATGGCTTGTAGCCACCTTAACCATGCCATCTCCATCCTTCCTGTCAGACTATGAGTGAGGGGCTGTTTTATGCACACCAAATAATTGCTGGGCTTTAGATATGCAAATAAAATGATGTTAGATTTAAATAGGTGTAATATGACCCTTCCCCAGCCACAAGGACTATGGAGTTATACACCTATAAATACATTTACATTGCTAGGGAAATGCAGGATTGGATACACTCTCTCAAGGCAAGACCAGTTTGCAGGATCTTACACTCACCCTCTCTGGGGAAAGAATAAGGCAGTGGCTGAACATTGTGTTCTGGGCTCTGTAACATGGACGGTTTGTAATGAGTAACACCTCTGCTGAGGGGGAATTCCTCCTTATGTCTTACAAGCACAGAAAATTCCTTATCTTTAAAAATAATTAAAAAAAAAAAGAAAACCAAAGAAAACTGTTTCAAAAAGCTATTTGCATCAGAGCCATCTCATTCTTATGCTCAGAATTGTATTCTCTTTCCCAAACATAAAATGCCACAATCTGGGAATTAAAATTAAACCATCAGGCTTAATTAAATAGTACAACTGCCTTTAAAGTGCACACGCACACAGATGTAAAACCTAACTTCATTCGTGCTCCTTCAGCCATTTAAATGCACAGTGCAAGTTGAAAAATGGCAGGGCTTCTTTGGGGAACTAATCAATGCTGATGCATAATCTTTTTTCCAGTTGAGAAAACCGGCCCTTCCATTTCCTCTCCTTCTATAGCAGATACCTACTCACAGCCTGGTTTTTTTTTCCTCAAACCTTTTGAACAAAAGCCTCAGCTCAGATGGGTTTTCTCAAGTTCTGTGTAGTTCTACTTATTACTGAAAATCCAGAATTTAAAATTGCTTATCCAAGTGTTAACAAAATGCCCCAATCAATCTTCTCTTTTCTCTCAGAATCATTCCTTTTTTCTTATTTTTTTTCTATCACAGAATTCCATTATTGTATCAAAGGGATGTGAAAATAGAGCCCTCGCAACCTCTCTCTCTTACCTCTTACATAGTAGAACTGCAAATGGCTCCGATTCAGACCCTGCTAAAATAATAGAAGGTAAATTGCAATACCCACATACTTCCACATGAACAGAAAATGGCAGTTTTGTTTGCTTCATCTAGAAACCTGATGGTACAATTTCATACGCATACAGATAATTAGGTAATCCTTTTGTTTTAAATCTTTCATAGCCCTTCATTGTTTCATCATTTTCATTGAAAATAGCTGCTAATCTCCATTAATGAAAACTGGGTTTGTTTTATTATTATTATTATTATTTTCTGTTCAACAGGCTTGTTAAGATATGCTGTGAATCATTTAAAAGGCCTGTATAAACCAGGTATATTGACATTAAAATAAAAGCAAGACTTTTCGCTTGCAGATAGTAAGGTAAAGTATTAAATATTAAAGTTGATTTACTGAAAGGCTTAACATATATGACAGCCCAAATCAGCTAAGAGAATGAAAACAAATTGTATTATATTGTTTGTGAAGAGAGCTGACAGAGGTAAAAACATTTTTACATGATGGCTCTTTAAAAAAAATAGATTTAAAAAAAAAAGGTTTGGTCGATTAATCTCCATAGCATTTTGGGTCTTGTTTCAGCAGTGGCACAAGTGTAAGGGGGAATAGGGAAGGCCAGAATAAGGGAATGAACTTAGAGGATAATGGACTCCATTGGCCAGGGGAAAGAGTAAGCCCTTATTGTTATTAAAGTCTCTTACACTGCTGTTCCTCTTGACATTAATGGACCAACTGTGAAAATTCACATGAAAAATATACCATTTTATTTACTAAATGACATGAAGTTCTACATGTAACTCCTAAGACAAATTCTATACTTTTATGCAGGAGTTTCTATTTAAATTCAGCATGCTACACTTTTCTTTGATCGTTTAACCATGTTCTAAACTACCTATTGGCAGAGAGCTTAAAAGGCTGTGATAAAAGGTAATCCAGATTGAATATATATGTAGTTATGCACATAGTCCAAATGCAAAATTCTGCCTCCAAACTAAGAACAACGACATTCTTTAAATGTTTTAATCCCAGCAAGATGTCAGATGTCTGGTGTGAGCTGGCATTCAAAGAGGGTTGGCTATGCACATGGCAATGAGGCCACCTGCAGTTACGTTAAACCACGTTAAGAGGAGGGAGAGGGATTCTAATGGACAGGGGTGTTTCTGGCCTCAATACCTATTTCAGCCACTACCTAATGGGCATTGGGAATCATTTTTCATAATTCTACAGAGATTTTCTTCTTCTGAAGTGTCTGACTGAGCACTGCAGGGACCTGAATGATACATCTACATCGCCCCTTTTTTCTGGGAATGATGGACAAAGGCGGCTGCACTGAAATCGCTAAGGAAGCATGGCAGAACGTGACCTTTAACAAACAGGTTTATACAAGTAAGAGCTGAGGACCTGACCTCTCTAGTCAAGTAGACTTCAATCCCACTGTGACTAAGACTCTGAATTAGGATATTTAATTTGCATTAAGTCATAAACCCACTGTATTTGCTTCTCCTCAAAGCCCACTGCTTTATAAGCTTTACTCACATTTTAATTTAAGACAGACTCTCAGTGTGGGAGTAAAATGTGACAGCAAGGGAGTTCCTCATTTGAACCTGCGCTAAGCAGGTACAAGTAGGAACACCAGACGCAGGCAGCAGAATCAGGCCCATATGCTTTTTGTACCTGTGTCTGGCTTGTAATCCTATTGAGAACACTGACGTAACTTTTCTTTTTGAAAAGAGAGAATACCAGTTCTTTCAGAGTTTTCTTTCATCTTATCAATCACATTATTACTCCAGGCCAGTTTCGTCTAATATGGATGCTTCAAAAACTTTGAATTAGAGTTCCATAGAAGAATATAACTCTGCTTATGAAATTAAATATACCTAGGGATTCTGTATACTTGCTTTCTTCCCTGCTATTGCATGATTAATCGATGACTCTCTCTGTTGTTTTCCCCCATGAGATTTCAATACACCATATTTGAAAATACTATTTTTGCTCTGCTTGTACCAGACAAAGAAAAAAATGCATCCGTCTCTATGATTTTTGTCCAGTGTCCTCTTTCCCAATGAGCAGTTTTCATGTTAAGATGGCTCTGTTGTAAAAATACTATTTTTGCTAGTGTTTCCAGAGTCTCGCTCTCTAGACCTGTAAGGGAGGAACCATGATGAATATAGGTAAAGTGCAAAGAACTTGGTGCACAAAAATGCCATGTTCCTGGTATATCTGTCCTCAGCGTAAAACTCCTTTGGCACAAAGCTAGTACAGCAGCCCTACTTTATCCTCCATCCATTCCAGATCTCTGGGCAGGAACAGCAAGTTGCTTGGGAAGAAGGTCTATTCTCCAACTTTCTCAGCCTCTAGCTCGAGATGCAATTTGTGAGCAAACTCCTCTGTTTCAAGGAGCAGGGGTGGAAAATGCCAGTTCACATGTTTTCTTGATAGTCTGCCACCATGGAAACCTGTAACACCCTAGAGTTACCAGGTTATCAGCTACCTGTTGGGTAAACTTCCAGCACATATAATAGCAAAAAAAGGGTAGTTAGGTTTTTTTCCTGGTTCAGCTGCTTTCACTGTTCAGCTAAATACTAGACTCACACTTTTTCTCTTTTCCCCTTTGGCAGAATGTATAAAACCATTCAGAGAGTTCAAGGTTAATAAAAACCATCAGTGGTCTCATACCAGACATAAGTGCATCTCCTGGTCTTCTTGCATACCTAAATTCAGTTACAAATTTTAGATTCATCAGGTTTATCACATAAAAGAACATAGCTGTTACCTAGGGACCTCAGCAGCCCTCTCCCACAACATGCAGTGTCTGCCTGGGCACCCTCATGGGCTGTCAAGTGCTAGCGCTGGTCTCCACATGAGCCCACAGCTCCCCTCTGACCAGTGGCAAGGGCTCAAATATTAGGAAACAGCACAAAGAGCAACAGCAAGCAGGGAAGATCACCCACAAGCAATGCTTTTTTACATGATTAATGTGAAATTTCCCTGGCTTATCTTCTTTCAAACTTCAGGCTACATCTGTTGTATGCTATATTAGAGACTTTAAGTGCTTTGTATAAGGTGGGCTTTTGTTCCTTTTTCTTTAGGGTAAGGAATGGGAGGGAGAGTTATCTTTTCAGTGATATTGCTTATCTCACAGATATACTTAACTATTAACTGTAAATTTGCTTTGCATAATGCACCTTCTTGTGTCACTTAGGAATCATCCTTTTGGTGTGAAGGAAAGGAGAAGAGGTGGGAGCGGTGTCTGAGTCTCCATCTCCAAAAAACATTTTGCTACAAAATGTATTTTCCTCTACCAGAGGAGAGTATTGCAAGAATTTTGGTCTGCAAAAATCTGCCCAAAGCAGAATTTCTGTGCTACAGGAAGGTCATCACAAATGTAGACATTGAAAGTCAGCAAAAGAGAGGTTTTGCTAAGAGAGGAAGACGCTGTTTCCTGAACAGCGCTGTTGCGTATTTTGACAAGTGAAATCCAACCTTGTTGCATTGTCCTTTGGAGCAGTTTGGCTATGCCTCAAGTTCCCCCTCATCAGAGTATCTAACCCCAAAATCACAGCTACTCCAGCCCACCCTGACCCTTTGCAAGGATTGTTAAGGGTCTTCCATGCTCTGTTATCAGAAAGTTAGGGAAGGGAAGGGAAGGGAAGGGAGGGGAAAGAGCATGAAGCTGGGTGCCAGGAAGGACAGCAGCAGGGAGTAGAATATTTGGTCCCTGGTTTTCAAATGGCCATAGCCCTGTCTGGGCCTGCCTGGAAAAACACCCATTTGCATGCAGAGGGAAGAATTTTAAGTGAATTATTTTGCCTCCAAAATTGATCCAGTTTTCAGCAATGTGATTCCAGGCAGTCTTTTGTCCTTCCATTAGATGCAAAAGGAGCTAAGCAATAGCAGTTATCCCTGTAGTATGATGGGGGCATCATCTATTTCTGCCTGTCTCACACAAATACCCACTCATAGTCATTTTTAAATTCTGAGAAATTTTATAACAGCAATGGTATAGTATAAATTTATGTGCACAAGCAAACACACAGTGTGTGGGTAGAGAGACCATGTAAGCATCTGCTGTTCATCTCACAGCTGAAGACCAGATTACCATAAAACTAATATTATTAAGATGCCAGATACTTTCTTCTACTGCACCATATAATGAGAAAGGAAAAGAAGATCTGGTGGGAAGGAGCCAGCCATTAAGGGAGCCAGGAGAACAGAAGAACAACTGTGCTCCTTCCTTTTCTGACAGCCCAATGACACAGTGCCAGGCTCCAGTGGCTCATGGCCCAGAACTGCTTGAGAACAGACGGAATATAGCATGATCCTTTCTGAAATTAAGGCAAGTAAGGGAAAAGGAAAGCAAAAGGAAATGAAGCTCAAATTAGTACTTCCTGATCTGCACTTCCTCTGCAGTGCTTGATCCAGAGCTCTTTGAAGTCTATAGAAAGAGCCCCACTGATTTCAAATGGATTTGATTCAGAGCCCAAAGGAGGAGGAAAAAATGTGTGGCAGGGCAGAAAGCTCACTGGCATCACAGCTCTGCGGGGATGCACAGAGCTCTGCCCAGAGCCATGTGTGTTTATCAAATATTCCCCTTCCTTGGATTGCCCTTGAGACATGTTCCATCCAGCAGAACCCAGTGAAAAGATTTAAAATACTGTTTAATTTGTATATATTTGACAGAGAACACAAGTGTTCTTCCAGAAGATTTGTGAGTCAAATAATGCTTTTCCTCCCCCTATCTGGAATAAAAGAATACTTCCTCTCTTTCCTGGCAAAATGTTCCTGCAAGAACATTGTATTCACTCTGTATATTACTTGAAATTTTGTAGTGTTGTCTTTATATTTTTTACTGAACACGGTTGTTATAATCAACATTTCTTTGGTCTTTTAAGACTGGTCTTGCTCCCTAACAACCATTCCCAATATCTCCACAGATGCACATTCATTTCAGTGTTCTATAGCTGGGAATCATTTCATTTTTCCTTCTAATAGAAATTTACTTTGATGTATTAAAAACATCCATCAAAATCTCTGCAACTACAGTCATTATAAAAGACCCCAATATTTATGTGGCTTCATACCAAAAGAATTCTCACAAAAAAAAAAAAATCTATCATTTAAACTACCTCTTAGTCCAGTTTTATGTGTATCAGATGGTTAAAACAGCTCTCTGGAGCTTCATACATCATTCTGTCTGGAAAATAACCAAACAATACTCCCTTTCCTCCCTCCCCCAGAATAACCACACAACCTTTGTAAAATACTCTGAAATAATAAATTATACATAGAACCCATTATGTATTCAAATATCCCATGTTCTTCCATGAGCAAGGTAGTAAGCATGACATCGTGTGAGCATTTAGTTCTGTGATGCTTCCAGAGGACTCTGTGCTGCCTGCTCTATGTCTCACAAATTACAGGGTCAAGGCCAAGAAAATATGAGGAAAATTTAGATGCAGGATGCATATAAGTACTCACAATGAAAGCTGTGATGAGATCCTAAAATCTATAGCCTTCTGTTTGACAAAATGATTAGAGTAGGTTTCAGCGTCCACTTGTCACAAACTCCTCCACTGCCTAAGCTGAACACAATGTGAGGAAAAAAACAAGCAGCAGAATTATATACAAGTGACAACACGTTCAATGGAACAAGAGCTGAGCAGACAGCACGGCTTACTCGGCGTTCCCGCACAGACACATGTTTGAAATGGCAGAGCACAGGCAGCAAGGGCTTTGGAAGGGGCTCAAGGAAGGGTCCAATAGGCTAAAGAAGAAATTAAAATGCCATATTTTAAAATGTGACAAACAAAAAAGCTTGATCAAATCTGCTGGTACGGCCAGCTTACAGATGAAGCTGAAGTTTGGGCAAGGGGAAATCAAATGCCTCCGAGGCTACCAGTGAAGCAAAAAATCACATTAGCTTTACAGCCTGAAGCATATTTGCTAGTATTTAACAAATTATGTGCTTCATTTAAATACCGTTGCTGGTAGCCAAATAAATTAAAATCACCTCATTAGGCTTTACATCAGTGAAGTTAAAAAATTAAAAGAGGCTTTTCTTACCTTCTGTCTAGGTGTCTTTCTACTTGTACAGTCAGTGCCAGTAGGGACCTATGTCACAGAGGCCTTTTTCCATACCATTTGTCTCTAGGTGTCCTGAACCTAGATGGTTATAAAGAAAGACAAGGCACACGTGATTTCAAAATATTGCTGCGGTTCCACAATCAAAAATATGACCACTGTAATATCCAAAATGGAACAGCCTGAAGCATTTACAGCTCTGAAGGCCCACATGATGCCTGCTGGTAAAGACTAAGAAATAAGCACAGGCAAATGTAGAGAACTGATTGTATTTCACCAGCATGCTGCATCAAATATAGGTATAGCCCTGCATGGGGGAAACAGGGAGGAGCCTGGACAACCATCTTCTGCTCTCCACTTCTCCACCTACTTATAGTGTGACTTTGGGCAAGCTGTTTCATTACATGTGTTTTAGTTAACCTGTTTGCAACATGGAAATAAAGACACTCTAAGCCCAGATTCAGAATATCTAATTTTCCCCTAAATTCCTTTGTAGAATATTTTTTCCTGGTAAACCTTTCTGAAAATTTACAGCCAGCCAGTAGGAAACATGATGTACAAAAACTGAGGCAGAAATTAAGCTATCTGAATTTAAGCCTTTAGCCTCTTTTGCAAAGTCTTCAATTTATAGAAAGGAAAAATGCAGTACGAGTCACATATTACTATAAGTACATACGACCAGAGTTACAGTGTCAACCTTGTATGCCCTACTTAAAGAAAAGCCCTGTTTCCATCATGATGGATAGGAAACAAAGACTATATGTAGTACTTGCTAAGTATTTGCAACATTTGACCAACTGTGTTGAAGAAATCATGATAGAAGGAAAGCCAAATTCTTTTTTCTTATAAATAGTTCATTCTCTGTGGAAAGCACTTTGGAGAAACCAAAACCTTTGCAAACTTGCATCGTGCAATAGGCATGTCAGAAAAAAATACATATTATGACATTTTCCAAGTGAAGCATTTTAATTTTTAATTTGAAGTGTTATTTTGGGACCAGGATTAGCACATTCAATTTTTAAAAAAATATTTAGTAATGAATAAAAACTTTTATTCAATCAAAAAAATCTTTCTTTCCTCACTCTCTAAGATTTATGCTTTGGCATGGAACCAGAAACATTTTTGGTTCAGGTCACCCAGTAGCAGCTTCTCTAGAATGATTTGCATAGCCCTGCTTAGGGAATATTTGAAAACTTCCAGAAAATTTCTCCAACTGTACTGCAGAAAAAAAAAAAAAGAAGACTGCATTACTCATCATATATAACTAGTACCAATATGTCTCAACATTTAAAAAATGTTTAAGATTTGCTATTCCTAAGTGCCGATTTCCTGTTGAAGCTAGGAGGACCATTTGCATACTTCTGATTAAATGTCTTCCTAAAGGCTTTGCCAAGTCAAGGTACATGAAGTAAATGATAATGAGAGAAAACTGTTGAATAACTTGACAGTTATCACAAAATTCTTTGAATAAATTACATGAACACTTTCACCTGTTATTGCCCTTTTGGCATGAAAGTCTTTACTTAAAACAGTTCCTCCTCTTTAATGAATTTGACTTGTGATGATGACTGATATCTCCTATCCTTGCATTTTGGCATTCCTCTACAATGGTGATAACCACTTACAAGGTCCTGATCAGTCTGACACCAAGCCAATGGTGAAAAATAAGGAACACAGACCCACGCATCAGCAGCAAAAGAAATCAGGTAAAGCTACATTTAAAAGATGCTTTGCAGTAAAAAACTATCGGTAGGAAAAAATTAGCTAGCCATGTTGTCAACAGTTACAAGTAAGTTAAGGCACCAATGTTAACTCCTTGCTAGTTTACTGGTCCAAAAGTGTGCAGATATTTCTCATTAGTGGAAAAGCCAGATGCTAGTTAGGGCGTTTGTGTTTCTGACACTGTGCTCTGCTTGTTCCACTGTGGAAATCTTTTGTAAACAGAAGGCTGCCAAATGTATCAAACTTTTCATATCACTGTAATGTAGAATGAAGTTCATTATGATTTGAATTAGGCGCATCAAATTCATTGCACTTAATCTGATCAGACTCATCATATGTTGCCCAGGTCCAGAAAGGCAATTTATGAAATGTGATGCTGGAGATACCAGTAACATGTTATCAATACCAGTAACACGTTATCAATCCCTCTCTTTTTCATTTTACTTCAAACTAATGAAGTATAATAGAGGTGTTGAAACAGTCACATTTCTATTAAATGTAACGCCTCCCACTGCATGTTTAATTTTCAATTGCAATTCTCTACCTTACATTCTATTAGTGATTCTAAACTGTTCGTATCCAAAGCACCTGTATAACCAGCACCATTTCAGCAGACTTCCATTGGTATGTTATACAAATACTGGTTTTGGATACATCTTTGATGTTAGTCAGTTCTTCAGAATATCGTAGTCAGAACTAAGCATGTATGAAAAACTACACACACTGCGTCAGAGTGTGCTGTGAAATTATACTCAAACTAAAGCAAAAGCTGGTGCTCAGTCAACTATGAAATCTGTTTTCACTGCTTTTAAGGAAAAGGGACAAAGACATGGAAGAAGCACTACGGATGCTTAGTTTGGCAGGAAGCAACTTATCCCCACGTTCTTCAAGGAGTGACAGCCAAGCTGTCCCAAAGATTACAATTTCACGAAGTTGCTGTAAGGTGCAGCTTAGACTACACTGCCCTCTTCTCCCCTACCACTCCTGCCCTAACATGCACTTTGGCCTGTGGAGCTTTGCAACCAAGTGTCCAAAAGCCACAAGTCCTGGCCTTTCCCCTTTGCCAAGTCAATGTTCAAACAACATCACAGATTCTGGTCTCTGCTTTGCCCATGGGATGCAGCATTTAGGCAGCATATGTGGGAATGAATAAATCAGAGCTGTTCCCTCTATGTTCACATTCATGGTACTCCCTTCCCATCTGGCAGGGAAATATCTATTACCCTAATTCTTACCCTGGTTTGGGGCAAGACTGGGGTTGTGGGAGAACTGATAACTGTAAGAGATGCAATAGGCCAGCGTTTTATCTGTGGCCACAAATAAACACAATTAAGGTACACCATAGATTTCCTACAGCAGTACTAGTTCTTTCTAAACCTGTCTTCTCACTTTCCTGCAGTTGCCTTTTCTTTGGCGAAAAGAGCATCTCACTCAGCACATAGTGGCAAAACAAGAATTCAGAAGAGGAAAAAGGTGACTCCTTAGCTAAGTAGGTGACAACAGAAAAAAAATCTTCTGAATTGCTCTCTCTCTCTGCTTAGCTTTACACACACACAGATGCACACTGTGATCCAAACCAAACAGTTCTGGATAATTTTAACCAGAGAACTTGTGAATGTTGCTACAGGTCTGGGGTGGAGGAAGTTGGACCTGCATTGCTCCAACCTGCCCTCAGGATCGCAACAGAAAAATCATTATCCCTACCAACATTTGAGAGCAGAGCTTTGAGCTAGGGTCTGTAGAGTGACTTTAACCAGGCTGCCCACCCTACAGCTCTCTGCAGGACCCATCAGACCAGCAGAATCCTTGCAGCTGCTTCAGCATCCTGTCCTCCATCCAGTGGCCACGGGCTGTGGTACCTGGGCTTCAACCCCAGTACACATACATGCCTGGATGCAGAAGGACCTTTCAGTGTCTCCACAACAGACTACCTTGTCCCCACCTGGCCAAAGACTGTTCACCACTTACTAGAGAGGAAAAAAGGAAAAGAAAAGGGGGGGGGGGGGGGGGAGGGGGAATCAAAAAAAATAAAAAAAAAAAAAANGGGGAAAAGTAAAAAAGGAAAAATAAAAATGGAAAAAGGCAAACAGAGAAAAGAGAAAAATAAAAAAGGGAAAACAGGAAAATATTGAAAACAAACTAAAGGGAAAAGAAAAAAGGAGAAATTGGTAGAAAAAAAAGGAGAAAGGAAAAAAAGGGAGGAAGGGAAACAGCAGCAAAGAAAGGCCAACATCCTTTTAAACACAGGGAACCCCAGAGGTTAACTCAGGAGATCAGAAATGAGGCCCAGAATGGGGGGGGGGAGTTTATTTCTACTGGCATATGCAAAACAAATACCATTTTCTCCTAAAAAGACGGATAAACCTATCCTCAGTGGTTGCCTGAGTGAAAGAAGGGCAGCTGTACCACAGGGGTACTATAGCCATTAGCATTTTTGCCAGTTGATGAGAAAGCATTTCATACCATATTGTGTATGGTCAGCAGAACATAAGCATTAACTTATTGCCTGTCTGATTTTCATCTTTCATTTCAACATTCTGAATTATTAATCTCCTCCTAGTCACTAGTGTAACTTTTTTTTTATTACCTTTTTTTTTTTTTTAAGTCTTTATATAATGTTAAGTCTTTATATAATCTAAAAAAGTTCAGGGCTCTGAAGCAGCAACCCTCCTAAGTATATCTATGAATATAGGCTACTTGAAGTGCAAAATAATAAACTTTTACCAAATGCAGTCACCACTCAGCACCAGCAGAATTGCAGATATATTCCTGCAGGAAGACATACAGTGTAGGCTCTGTGGTGCCTTCAGGAAAAAACAGTATTCTGGGGAGGCAGAGGGAAGTGTAAAACATCAAGAGCAGTGGGCGGATTGAGTCTCCTTGCAGAAGACCAAGAAGCAGATGGAGGCAGCTGCCTGCTCAAAGGAACCTTCCGTCAAACCTATGGGTTTGTGCACCAAAGCCAGGCCAAGGCTGCTGTGACAGCCACGCCACCTGCGGACATGAAGCACCACAGCATGCACAGCACAGCTCACCATGCTGGATGGATTGCAACTGCACCTTCCACTGGAAGACTTTGGTTTTATAAAAATCACAAGCATGCTTCTCTCTGATTTTGGAAGCAATCCCTACTGACTTTGCAAATGCCTTTCACGGAACCACTCTTGTAAATTTGACCAAAGGGGCTGGAGAAGTCTGTGCAGTGTCAGAAGCTGATGAGGCGGTTTGCAGTCCATGATCTTTATCCGTTAGAGACTGTAGTAAGGTCTTTGCTTTAGGGAGGAAAGACTCATGGCTGGGAAGAAAGGAAGCTTAAGCTGTATTCAGTGTTGCTGTTGCCAGAACATTTCAACACTTGAAAAAAATTGTTTACCCCCTCACTGTTTTACAGGTTTGAAAGTCTTCAGTGCTGAATGGGATTACCTCTTTATTTATTTATCTATTTTACAGATTAGCACAAGCCAAACTAAAAATATAAATTTCATTCCAGAGGACAAAACATTACATGCCTGGGGCAAAAAAACCAAACGAGCGTGTTTACCTTAACTCTGCAATTTGAAAAAGCAAACTTGAGAAGAGTGATTAAAAGCATGTGAAACAGGAAGTGTGCCCTTTAAATACCAACTTCTAATTGCAGTTATGTGAATATGTAAATCTAATTATGCACATTTAAGGATTAGGTATTTTATTAAAACTGCCTTGATGTAAATTGCACAATCAGTTCTTTTATTAAGACTGATCATCAATTTCCATTCTGGTATTTGTTAATAATAACTTACAAAATATCAGAGACTTACCATTTCTATAAGCACCACACTGATGGCTTTACAGTACAGCTAGATTGAATACCCCAGTGCTCAGCTCCGGCATGGTTGTGATATTATATTAATGCAGTCCGTGACAGGACTGAAAAAGAGCTTAATTTTAGCCGTACAGAATAATATCCCTTAGAGTCTTAAATGGCAAGATATAATCCAATTAGATGAGATTGCCAGTAATTTTGCCCTTCTTTCTAAACTGGTCCAAACATCTTTATTGCAGTTAATTATAGCCCACTCTTCAGTTGACCAAGACGAGAGCGTATGTCTGACAACTCACGAGAGCAGCCCTGTTGGTTTTGGCTGAACCGCAGTCACCTCCTATATGCAGTGAGTGTACAGGCACACCTATACCCCATCGCCTTCTCAGCTCAGAGGACAGCACTTGTGCAGAAGTCAAGTAGCTGCCTTGTGCTGGGCTCACCACTTGTGCTTCAGCTCGCAGCAGGGCAGCTGGGCTTCACTGGACAGAGCAACTACCCCTCTGACTGCTTGTTTGTCCCAGTTCTTAGTCCAGATCCACTGCTGTAAAGAGATTGTAACACGTTTGTCTAATTTCTTCTCTGAATTTGACTTCAGCATCCAGTCACTGTTCCTTATTACACCTTCCTGGTAAGATTAAACCACCCTTTAATATTTACTATTTCCTTCTCTGAAGACATCGATGCATGGGATAGTTCAAGCAGAGCAAAGGAGACACCATACCATTTTAGCTAATCAGTTACAGGACTATGCTCATTATTTTGCCTTACAGAAAAGCTCAAAGCATCTGGATCAGAATCTGCCCATTACTTCTCTTTCCCAACTATTGAGATGTGAGAGATCTGTGCCAAGAAACGTTTAAACATTTGTTAAACAAATTTGTTTAATTTTGTTAAAATTGTTTCTTTCCCAACACTTGTCACTGTGTCTCTCCATTTCCTTCATCTGAAAACTGAATACTTTCTCTCCATTGCTTCCTGTAATTTCTTCTTTTCACTTTACAGAAGACGACAAACTGCAGTTTTCTAATGAGAACACATTTCTCGCATGTGTGTAGCCCCAGATAGCCAGGACATTTTGTAGACTATCGACAGCATTGTAAATTCTTGTGACTCAAAAAGAATATTAAGTATAATGAAGTCCATGGTAAAGCCCCAGTACTAGAGTTAAGAGATTGCATGAGGATTTGACCTTCTACTAAAACTTACATGTGTAGAACCTGTACATGCCAGAAGAAACACACTCTAAAATATCACAAGTAAAATGGCAGGGAACACAAACTTACTATTCATTGTACTTAAAATTTCAATTTGTAGGGCCTGTTACAATTATTCAGGACTGGCTTTTGAATTCTGAATGTTTTCTTTTCGGCAATACTGAATAAATTAATTCAATAAATTAATCAAACTGAAGAAATATCTCACATGAGACCAAGACTAACATGCATACTATAATGAGGGGAAATGAAGGGCTACAAAGATGATTAGGGGACTGGAGCATCTCTCATGAGAAAAGGCTAAGAGAGCTGGGTCTGTTTAGCCTGGAGAAGAGGAGACTGAGAGGGGATCTTATCAAGGCTTACAATTATCTTAAGGGCGGGTATCAGGAGGTTGGGGCCAGACTCTTTTCAGTGGTGCCCAGCCTCAGGATAAGGGGCAACGGGCACAAAATGAAACATGGGAAGTTCCATCTGAATATGAGGAAAAACTTCTTTACTTTGAGGGTGACAGAGCACTGGAACAGGCCGCCCAGAGAGGTTGTAGAGTCTCCTTCTCTGGAGATACTCAAAACTCGCCTGGACGTGATCCTGTGCAACCTGCTCTAGGTGAACCTGCTTTAGCAGAGGGGTTGGACTACATGATCTCCAGAGGTCCCTTCCAACCCCAGCCATTCTGTGATTCTGTGAAAAAAATGTAACATCAAGAAAAAAGCTAGGTTGTGTTTATTTCATGTTTGGAGGCAAAAATCAGGTCCATCTTAATTCAATCTAAACCATTTTGCCTATCTCAGAAGTAAAGGTTTAAGGACAACCTTTCTAAAAGTTAAAAGGAAAAGATTTCACAGACTGTTAAGCTTCATCTTCTGAACATCTTTTCCAGAACCCTACACTAGTAATACTGAAATCCTCAACTTTCTCTTTCAGTGAACTAATCATTGGTCATATTTCAAGCATCCATGCATAGTACTTTGAATCAAAGGTGCTACAATCATTTACATGAACAATACGTCTTTTGCAGTCAAATTCAATTTTATACAGAGGTACTCATTCTTACACTGTTATTTAACAATCAGAGCCCATATGAAAAAGGTAGAGGAAACCTGAAACAAGTTTTGTTGTTGACTATTTTTGACAGCTTATCTACAGATGCAGTTACTATGCACATTTCTAAACAGGGGGGAAAATTGTAGTAAGGTGACTCACTAATGCTCTTGGTGTGGGGTTTCCTCTTCATACCACAGGAATAGAGGGTGAGTAAGAGAAATGGAGAGGAGACCAGAATCAAGACTGGAAACATGAAACACACAAGGTCCTAGTTTTTGCTAAGGGACAAAGTTCCACACAAAACCCAGGCTTTACCTCTCAAGCTGCAAGTCATTAATATCATATTAAGCGCTGCAACTACGGCACTCAGAAACCACTGGGACAGCAAAAGAAGAACACCAGGTAGAATGTGCAGGCACAGCACTGAGACCCCCCCTGGAAACTTGCACAACTTTTCCAGAGTCTTTCTGAGCCTTTGGCTCAAAACTCGCTGTGGATAAAGGAGCAGGGCAATGTCTATAAGACTACCCTTCGCACTGCCTCCAGTTCTAAATCAAGAAAGGGAAAGCTGTATTTATATTTTTGCATTATCTTGAAATCTTCAGAGACTTCCTGGCAGAAATGGACATGGGCATTTACAAGTCTCCCGTCCTGCCATGGCTTCTGCTCCATTCCTGTGCCTACGCATGTGTGTCCATGGCAGGTGGCCTGCTGCAAAAGGAAGGTGGTGATCTCTTGTCCCCATGGGCAAGAGGGATTGGGCTCACTGACAGCTACAGGGATAGTGGTTCATGGGAGCAAAACTGAATTCCCTTTAAGATCCTCAACTTTGTAGGAATTTCAAGGCTAAGGCAGAACAGGATAGGATTTTGCAAGGAGATAATTATTTGGAGGTTTTAGTACTCTCCCTCCACCCATACCTGAGAAGAGGAAGAGTTTGGTTCTTTCTGGTCCCTTCTCTTAACTCAGCAGCTTAGAAATAAAAATAATTGGGAATTACAGATATCTGGCCAGGAGTGGAAAATCATTCTGACTAGGCGAGAATGCCAGGCCATCAGTACCTCTGAAATAACATGCTAGAGTTTATAAGTTAAAATACCTGAGGGAAGAAAAAAACCCAACCAACAGCCCTGCTTATCTCACAGTTTATTTTTAAAACACTGTACTGACCAAATTTCTTCCTGAATCATACAGAGGGCAGAAACTGTCCTATAAATTATTGCAGAACCAAAGAAGTTGGTCCATATTGATAGGACGTATCATCTTTACGTACATCTCAGTGCACTGCTTGGCCCACTAAGTTTGCATCTGATGCCTTAAAAAGACACATGGCTGCTGGAGGTCTTTGGCTTATGTTTGCTCCTGTAGTCTCAGGGCAAGGTGGTCTATTTGAATCCAGGTGGCAGATGAGAACGTTGCTGCTCTGTTCCTCCATTCCTGTCAGTGACACTCAGGCCTCTCTGAGACAAAGCTCCCCCTCACCAGCAACAGAGATTTCATTTGGAAAGGCATGGACAGGGTGGACTGGGATAAAGACAGGAATTTTGGTCTGCAGTAAGATCTGAAGCATTAAATATGCTTAGTGTTTCACTGGCAGCCTTGCTTGAAACAAAGACTGGTCAGGTGGAGAAAAATCTGGAACATAGTTTTGCCCCCTGTAGAACTGTAAAAGAGATTTCAATGGAAGGTCTTTTAGGTGCCTCACTATCCCCTCAGCAACAATGGCACCTGATGAAGCAAGAGGCATCTCCCTAGCCCAGGGTCAGGGTTTGCTCACAGCAGCTTGTGGCTGAGAGCAGCCAGGGTCAGCAGTTTCACGCAGCTCCCATTTCCTGAAGCTCCTCTTGCCTTTCTCCCCGACCTTCAGACTGGTACACAGCCACCATGTTGACATAACTCTAATTTAAATTCCTACCCAAACTGATTATGATATTCTCACTTCACTGCCCTTGAATGCAGCTGAATTAAGACACCAGGGTAATAAATGGGCCACCATATTAACAGTGATGTATCTCCCCGTTCCACAGAGCCAACGCCAGACTAATTTTCATGTGGAAGTCATACTGTCACTAGACTTCACTGCCATTAAGAATCAGTTAAATATTAATTAATAGGCATTTAAACTTTAACAGGACATGTTTAGTGAAAAATTTTCCATTGACAAAATAGTAATTGGGTTTCTAAATTTCACAGATCCTTTAAAAATGATCTTTTCTATCTGCATGCCCCATTGCTCCACCATTTTAATGTACAGTTCATTTGGTAATCATGTGCAGACAGACAGACAACTAATCTATTTCTTCTGACACTTTGTTTTAAAATCCCATTTAATATGATCAGTTTCTAACAGAATCAAGAACTTAGCAGGAGAAAAAATTGTAAATGGAAGCATTTATCAACCTTAAAAGAAACACAAGAAAAGATTGTTAATATTCAGAAACTCACTGACATTCCAATAGAAATAGTCATTTCCAAGCACTCTCTCCAGGAGTGAAAACATAATGGAAAATTTAAGTCTGCTGTTCCCTGCTTCATGCTACTGTATCTCCTCATCTTAAAAAAAAAAAAAAAAGAAAAAAAAAAGTCCAAAGACTGTGAATGCCTTAAAAGGTGAGCTGTAAAGGTCTGAGGAAAAAAAAAACAGAGAGAGAGAGAAGAGAAAAATTGGTATATAAACACACCATAATTAGGAGACAGACATTTCAAACTGATGTTTAAATTATACACCGTCTCTCATCTTTTTACAGATCTCAACCTCCTCACTCAGTTGAAACACATGGCCACACACAAGGATGATTATTTCTGTACCCTTACTGACCTGCCCAGAGCAAAGAAAAGGAAGATAGGATTTTATTCAACAATCTAGAGCTCTTCCTTACCCTTTTTATCTTAGTTTTTTTCCCTTAGCTTTTATATGTAGGAAATAAAAATCAAGAGAATCATAGAACACTGAATAAAAGCCAGCTTCCTTTTGCTTTCTTGGAGACTCCTTTCTCCAGGATCACTCACTCAGGATACTCATTTTGGCAACTGAGTGCATGTTGGTTCACCTCAGCTGAGTGCAGAGCTGACCAAAAGTGGATCGGCAGCTTCACAAGCCAGGAGGAGAAATGCCGTTCTGCACCATGCCAAAGTGCTGCTGCTCTGTTATTGAGGGTCCATCTGCATGTTACACAGGGATCGTGACACCAGGCTTATGCCCACAGCAGATCTGAGTAGATCCTCAGGAAAAGTAGATTGTATTAACTCCACCGATCAGAGTGTAGTTATACCATTTCAAACCACATGGATATTTTCATTACAAACATCAATAATTAAGGATTTTTTATCCTCCTGGCCGTCTGTCAGTCTCCAAGTGCGCAGCCATACAAACACTTACCCAGACCTTGTGCGATAAGACAATGTATTTCACCTCAGAATTTTTCACCACCGATTAAGACAAAGACCAGGTGACAAATACCACTGCTAAGGGGACCATCAGAGACCTCCCAGCAAATTCTTTACAAGTGTTTTTATGAAAGAGCAACACATGCTCTTAAAACATTGTATTCTCTGAAACTGCAACCAGCTCAACAAGAAACCTTAAAATAACTGGATTTCTAGGTGCTGATCTTTTCTAATTTTCAACACAAAACTTACTTAATACCAATGGGAAAGAAAAGACCATACCACTGAAAAGGCGACTTGCGTATTCATAGAGACATCATGACCTCATCACAGTAACATCTTTAATTTAATGCTGCCTTTACTTCTCATGTAATGCCAGCAAATGAAAGCCTTCCCATTTTAAACAATTATTGATTTGTCTGATTTATGAATAAAAAGAAAGCTAAGTAGTTGAAATGTTATTTGGGCTGACTGAATTTGGGCTTTAGCTGGAAAAGCTTCTTTCTAATACAGGCAAAGCCTGCCCTCTACAGCATTGCTGTCCCTCGTTGAGAGAAACCCATCTGCATTAACTGACTTATACTCAGCATTTAGCACGGAAAAGTGAACTCGTGGGATTGCTTTAGTTCTTTCTCAGATGAACTGAAAGTGACAGATTTTTCAGCTAGAAGTATCTGAGCCTTTGAGCTAGAAAAAAGTTTTCAGGTTCAAGGTTAAATCATAACGAATTCCTAGGTGCATGAGAAGGGACACGGCCAAAATCTAGCACAGGAATCCGAACGTGATGCTTTTGTACCACTGGAGCCGCCTTTGCAAAAGAACAAAAGGAACTGCCTCTGAGACACACCAAAGCCCACGCTGAGCTGCCATCCACTCTCCAGCAGCCAGATGTATGAAAAGAAGGCATAAAATTCCTACAGATACAAAAGTTTTACACGTTCCCAGCTGAACATCGCTGGCACAAAGTCTCAGTGACAGCACTTGCTGCAATGCACATCTGTATTATGACTCTGATTATTACATGGACTGCATATAACAGCGGCACTCAGTCCCACCTGGAGCTGCTGGTTGCACTGGAGAAGCATTCGCCTGGCTCTTTGACAGAGCAACCTTGGGTTGTCTCCCATGCGGGAAGGGAGGGACAGACAGACAGAGGAATAAAGAGATCCTTGCTATGTCCTTCTACCGCTGCACCCTCCTTTGTCAGAGTAGCAAATTCAGTTATGTCCACATGTTAGCAGCAACACGTGGGGCACAGCAGCACAAAGAGAAACTCTTTTCAACCCTTTCATCGTATACGTAGTGATGCACATTGTACCTGCTTGGATAAGGCACGGTCTGACCCAAGAACAGATCACAGGAAACAGGAGCACAAGATGAAAGTCATTGCCTGAGCTCACGTTATCTTTGGGGTGATTTCAGGCACCCTTTGAGGATTCAAGGCAGAGTACTTTACAAAAAAGTACAGGGTATTTTTTAACCCCGACATACTTTACAAAAAATGACAGGCCAGATTCTCAGGTCACTTCAGAAAAATATATTAAATTTGCCAACAGAAACCTCCTGGCCATGGTTCAGGCCACGTGGATACTCATAGTTCCTCACTGGTGCATTTCTACGCTTTTCTAGACCTCTCAGGCAGTGGCACTGTAAGGTACATAAGGAATGTGGCAAAAGAAGAAGAGGCTTTTTCCAAGGGATTCATATTAGCCAGTGTTGGAATTTCAACACCCCACCATAAAGGGTATGGAAAAATCTTGGGGTATCTTTATACAACAGCCTGTAATCTTAAGCTTTGATCTGAGACAGCCCATACAGTGGGGAGGAGCAGAAACCAGAGTGTTGCCCAAGGCAACTTACCTTCTTTCTCTGCTTGGATTCAGTTCTTCACCCTCACCTACCCAGTTTGCAAAGCTGGGAACTAAGCTACAGGCTGGCATGGGAGCAAGCAATGGTTTGGGGTTTCCTTACAGATAGCCCACGGTTTGTAGTGATCTGTCAGAATGTGGAAAGAGCAAGTATTTGGCAGAAGGTGGAGGAGAGGTATTTGTGGTAAATGACAGTGAAGTTTCAGGGCTGGGCAGCCAGATGGAGGCTTGCATCAGTGAGAATAGGCAAAAAATGAGAGCATCTTAGTGGCATATTTAATTTCCATATGCTTGTTCTTTTAGGCAACAACCTGAGCAGCTGCATTCATTTCATGCACAGACATCTCTAAGGATCCTCTCATATATGGAAATCACTGAAATCACAAATGAAATACATCTGTCTCCCTGATGCATTGCAAGAGCCTTTTCACTAGGCACATCTACACAGTGCAGCAGACTCAGAGAAAAAATGAGCAACAATGCAGAGAAAAAATGCTCAATTGTGTTCCTCTGAGCCTCCTAGGAAACCTTAACTAATTACTCTTATTTAAAGAGTAAATGTAATTAAACCACTTGGAGTGGACAGAGCCCTGATCTGTTGGGAAGAGGGCTGTGCAGCCACAGCAGTGGAGTGTGGTATGGGAAAGTACATGTTTGCAGACAAGCTGTTAGATAAGAGCTGAATTTCCCCTACCCACTTCTCTTTACCAGGTGAATATATTCCTGAAACGTGCCCCAAATGTCATCAGCACTTTCTGTTAATTCTCTCAAAGGTCTTCTAATGACCAAAGGAATTAAAAATCTCACTTCTACTTTGCGTTCAGTGGACAGCACGATTGACACAATGCCCGCTTCCTGCCACCAGGAACCAGAGCAGCCGAAGGAGCACACAACCAAGAGCCAGCACCTTCTGCTCAGATGTGTCTTACACAGCTCAGCTGATAAAAACCAGACAGAACACAGTGCCAGGCAACATGGATGCAGACCACTTGTCTTTTTACTGTACTTGTACAGATAGTA
>VYZW01049424.1:3077-14194 GCA_013401315.1 Balaeniceps rex
AAAATATTATGCAATCAGAAGAGAACTTAATTGCAGCATATGACCACAATTCTAGAAAATAATTTTGTTGGTATGAAATATTGAAATGCAGGCTCTTATACCACTTTGTAGATCGCATGCCACAAGAAAGATTGCCTGAACGCAAACCTAATGGTTCATTTCTGGTTTTAAATGTGTTATATTAAATAACACTTAGGCTCTTTTTCCAAGCCACCTTCTCTCCCAAACTCTTGATAGTTCAAGACCTCCTGTCATCACATATACTGTCAATGCTAAACTATTTTTAAGAAGCCAGAAGATTTCAGTAATACCACAATTCTGGGACAATGTCTTTCAGGAAATGTTTGCCTTATGGCCTACATATCACCATTTATTTTATAGAAAGATGCTTTTAGCAGTAGCAATCAGGAAATAGACAGCTGCTAGCTTCAAGCAGAAAACCAACAGAACTTTATGAATACATGTAGAATATATTTTTGGTTAATATGAGTAGTTCTGGATGGCAAATTGCTTTTTACTTGCTAAAATGTGTTTTACTAATGAAAACATGTAAAGTTGAAAGCGGAGAAAAATACTTCTTTGCCATTAAATTAAACCAGGTACTGAATTCAGCATTTGAAATCTATTTTGGATAGAGATTGATGGAATTCAGAATATTTTTAAGATTAAGACCATATGGAGGCTTATGGATAGGGAAGGTTGTTTGCTGAAAATGCTTGTGCCTCTGGAAAACATTCAGTTTTGGACTTGGAGGACTCAGGACATGAGGCAGCTTTTGGTCTTAAATGATTGCTTGTCTGCACAATTTTTAGGATTTTTCTTTGCTGTTTGTTTCTACTAATATGACAACTTGTTTTTGTTCCCATAAATGCAAGGCCGGAAATGCACTTTCAGACTCTAGCAGGAAGCTTCTTCCAAATTCAAAATGCCTGTTTTGAACAGCAAGCACTAGGCTCATCTTACAGGCACTGAAGACCCATGTGAGGCATGCTCCTTGTTTGAGCATGAACTTCTGCTTTCACTTTGAGCAACTCACTTAATATTGACATATTTTTTATCTTAAGTAGCTTAAGATGCTGATTGCTGTTGTCTGATATCCAGGTTGATCTTGAACATGTGATATTACAAGACTTCCCATACTGATGCAAAACCCATAACAAATAGAAAGGAAACATTCAGGTAAATGTACACTAAAGAAGGCATTAAGTACTAAGAGCTAGGCATCCAAGTCACTCATTTGCCTCCTTAGATCTTTAAATTACTTTATGTGTCTGGCCTTAACTGACCATGGTAGCAGTGAACAAACGTGAACTGAAGTGCAACTCTTGCTTTGAAACAATTCATTCCCAAATTGAAATGCAGCAAACTCTAGGACTGCTGCCTGGACAAATGTCAAAGTCATACAGCAAATCAAAGTAATTCTGGAGCACTTTTTTAAAAGGTCATAAAATGCTTGTAAAGGAAAATGTTTTCTCTGGAAAGGAAAATGTGGCCAAAGATATTACCTATTATTGCCCCTGCCTGTACTCTATGCATGGAGATTTTTAAATTAAAATACGATATAATTACAACGTCTCAGTTTTCACACAGTGATAACTGCATGGGCAAATGTTGCCTTTTTGACAATTATTTCAGTCTTTTTGCTTTTATTTTGTGTTGTTTTATCTTTTCAGTTGGTGTCCTTCCAATGTTTTGTAATACAAATCCTGCAAATAAATAAATAAAAGATAGACTCTATCACAGTCACAGAAGACAAATGTTTAATAAAATGTTTTAAAAATACCAAGATAAAAAAAGGGAAAATATATTTTCTTGGAAGAAATTGTGAGAAAAGAGCAAGAGAATAGGAGACAATAAAGTGACTGGAAAACAAACTCAGTAAGAGACCTCTACAAATAATTTCAGAAAAAATGCTATTTTCCTTTTTTTTAATGTTATGATTTTGAAGACAGTTTTGTATCTATGTTCTGGGGAGGAAATGAGGTATCTTTATATGGAATTAGTCTCATGGTTCTAATAATCCTTAAAAAGGAAAAGTGAATATTGTTTTGATGGCTCTGTTCCTCCTTCTCTGAAGGGTGTTGGTACACCAGCTGGAGGAAGTGTAGATATTCTCTTTGAATCTACTTTTGTTCCTGGAGGGAAAAGAGCATTACATCTATTGGATGGGTGCAATTCAGCAACACTGATGTAATCCCAGTCTATATATCTGAAAAAACCCTGCTTTTGCAACTATATTATAGCTATCTTCAGTTTTTCTTAGATAATGCAGGTGCCTACATACTGAAAGCAAGTGAGGAAAGCATTTCAAAGCAAGTTCCCTCTGCATTTCACATTATTGGCCTAATTTAGCTCTGGTTAGCTGGGGAAAAGTTATTGTGCGTTTCAGGTTTTTTTACCAGCTCAGCAAGGCAGCCTCTTTTGTTGACATGAATCTCTTTACACAGCAACACACTGAAGACCTTGTCTCCTAAAAAAAAGCCTCAGAGAAAATAAACCTCGCATTTTCCTGTGATGAGCCCTGCAGTGGCTGAACTAGCCTGCACCTTCTGGCTCTCAGATCCATTGGCAGCTCTTGGACTGGACACTCAGTGAAATGCCGTACTTCAGGCAATCATAACAAAAAAAGCCCCAAAAGTCAAAAGGGAATCAGATGTGGCTGCAAAGCCTGTTGCTGCACGGCAGCAGGCAGGCTGCTGGGGGCCTGCAGGCGTGCAGCATGCAGGCAGTGTGAGGGCAGCATGCAGGCAGCCACCTGGAGCCCTGGGTGCACTGTGTGTACACAGCACCACAGCCTGCCCTGGTGAGCTCCAGAGGAGGATGGTTTTACCTGTGTAAATGAGAGGCCTTTCATTTTGCAAGCGAGTGTACAACATCCCCTTCTGTTGAGAGCAAATGCAGGGCATCAGCCAGCACTGAGTTAATTACAGAAGAGCTTCGGCTCTTATTTTAGTGAGACAAAGCTCTGTCACTGCTTCGATGCACTTCTTCCCCTGCACTTCAGTGCCACAAGTTCACATGCCAGCTGGGGACTTCGTCTCTTGGTGAGACTGTTTTCTGGAACTTGGTGTTCTTGGTGTTAAAAGCAATTATTACAAAGGGGGAAATTCAATCAGGAAGGTAAAAATGATAAGGCGAAGCACCATGTAGTGCCTGTTCACTGATTCATAACTAAGGACAGGAATGAAATAGTAGGTTGGTTTAGACTCGGCCGTTCCCAGCAGCTTGTCTCTAAGGCAGCTGTTGTGGTGTCTTGTGGGATGAAGTAAAGGGGGGAGAAAATGTGACAATAAAAATAATAACAAAAAATGTCATGGTTGGTTTGTCTTTTAAGGAAATGTCACTTCTTTCTCTCAGGTTGCATATATTTTTCAATTGCTTTTATGTTAAGAGCACCTAAGCTTTATACATCCGAGTAGCCACAGATTTTAAATTTAGTATTTTAAAGGTGGATTTAGACAAAAATGGACAATGGAAAACTATGTGTCATATGTATAAACCTAATAAACTTCATTTATTCCTACCTCTTACTCTTCATAAGATGCTAAGGCTCTGATGCTTTTGAATATCAACCCGGAGTCCGAACAATGGCAGGATTGAAACTGCAGACACTTTCTTTTTGTGCATAGTGGATTATTGCAGTGGAAATAGCTTCTGAGGGAGAAATAGATATGTATAGCTATGTATATATCTGTCTTGTAAAAGTTCTGTTTTGTTTTAATAGAGTGCCTTGCAAAAAAAAGGCCAAATCCACTGCTGGTCAGTGAGGGAGTGGTCTGTGTAGTTCAATACTGCGTGTGTTATGGGTATGAGTACTTTTTGACATTTATGGCAAAAAATTAATGGTTAAGATTTATACAGCCACTGATTTAGAATGTTTTTTGTTTGAAAATTCAAATGCAATGTTTCTCTAATGTAAACTGAAAAACTCTACCCGCTAACCAGATCATGCAGACAGAAAGCATGATGTTTCCTGATGGAATAAACAACGTTTTCTGTCCATCCTTAGAAAACTATAGAAAACTGTCAGAGAGCTACAGATCAGGCTATTCTGTGTCTGTCAAAAATGCTGTTCTTGTCTTCAATGGTCAGACCAGGCCAAGAAAAAATAAAGCAACAAAAAGAAAGAGCATCGCTGACACCAATTAGGAACTATTTAGCTACAATCCTCTTATCCGTTCAACAACCTGATGTTATGGGGTCTCTTCCCACTGACACATGGACTTACACCAGTAGCACCTGTAGTGCCAATAGCAGTGATGCATGTTAATCCTCAAAGCATTGACAGGAGACAAGACCACAGACTCAAACTGTTACTTTTTGCAATGAGGGAGTCAAGGCAGCTCCAACGAGTTCAGAAATGAATCAAAGAAACAGCTGTTGGAAAGACAACACACTTCTAGTAACTCCAAGGATAATATTGATTACAAAAGACAGTCACAAGAAAATCCTCAAGTGTCAAATCAAGCAATTTTGAAGGTTTCCAAAAGGCGACCAGCTGTTTATGCTCCAACCCTGACTACTGTTTTCATTCATTCTTGTGCTTAATTTAAGAGCTCTTACTGTTTTGACTTAAAAATAGTTAGTGACTATTAGACATGATCACTAAAAAATTTGTTTAGATATTTTGATCTCATTCTAATGCAATTTCTTGCTGGTAGGTGTGAGAGCTCTAGAAATGATAAATTTGCAGAAAAAGATTTTGCTGCAAAATTAGGTTTTATTTTTAGAATCCTACCTCTGGAGTTTACATCCATATATAGTTGTTCATTTACTCCTACAAAGACGAATGTGTAAATACAACCCATTCTGCACCTAGTAGGGCTCAAACAGCACTGGACATATAAAAACAAAATAACAATTTGTGTTTCAGTTTAAGATTTTTAAATCAATCTCTTGTTTTTTAATATTTGGGTTTATTCAGAATGTTATGGATCTGTAAATACTCTTCCATTTCCCTAATTTTGTGTGAAGATGAGTAGTCAGGTTAACTTTGGCAGCACCACCCGACATTTCCAGAGTTATGTGCATGCATTATGCCTAAAGCATACTGGTGGGAACAATGCACTGAGTGACCCATTCAGCATCATGCAGTGGGCAAAAGGAAGGTGGTGGTACAGAAATTCAGAGATGTGAAATTCCAATCCTATGCCCTAAGTATTCATGCATCTACAAAAAATATAGCATTTATACCTTTTTACCTAAGAATTTTTTGGATGATTTTACCAGCAAATGAAAGGAACTGAAGCTTCTTTTCCTTTCTTTCTTTTTCTTTTCTTTCTTTTTTTTTTTTTTTTAAATGACCTTTGAGTCAGGATTTGTTTTATTTCTTACAATACAAAAACAAGTTGGACACAAGTAGGACAATAACTGCATTAGATTTCTTTATGTCTACTAATTAGCTGATGAATGATGAATATATCAAGCTATTGCTTGATTTCCTTTTCCTTCCTCTCCATTTTATACTCTGTCTGCAAAAGCCAAATCACATGAGTAAGTGACATGTGTACTTGTTGCAAGTTCCAGTGAGTATATCTTGATACAAGGTGAAACCGTACCTCTTCAGTAAAGAGCATAATAGAATATTTCAGTGAAGAGTAATGCAAACTTATCTGTCTATATTTCTGTTTCAGCTGACCAGGAAGAAAATTGAGTATTTATGTCACAGACAAGTTGTGAGGGCTAATTAGGAACTGATAACAGAGAAAAAGAAGGAATAGGAAAGACTTGGGCATAACAAGTTGAACCCTGCACTATTGTTGTATGACCTCTTTTTGTACTGTTAAAGTTTTTCCCCTTCCCGCCGTTCCTTCTCCTGTACAGCTTCACACCCTCTCCTCAAAACCAGTCACATTCTGGGACAGATTTTGCAGAGCCTTATAATACCTGAAAGTAAGAAAGCTTTTAATTCTGTCCCTGGTTAACCACCACCGGTCTGTCTGTATTTGTAAATAAGCCAGCACTGTTGTTTAGTGTATTCTGTTGCTCTCCATTTCAGGTGTTTATTGACAGTGATCCCTTCTCTTCTTTGATATTTCTAGTCTAAACGAATGATACTCTTTAATGCCATTTTTCTAGATATGTGTCTCTCCTGGTTGTCTTTGTAGTCCTTCTTCTACTCTGTTTTCCTCTTTTTTTTGGAGATGGGTAACCAAAAAATAAGTTTAACTTACGTTTTGTACAGTGGCACTTACTCCTTCTTAAACCTTCCTGAAAACTGATACAATACAGAAATGAATTTGCTTATTTGTAGCTGTTCTTCACTAGCAGCACACATTCAGCCTGTCTGATGAAAACAATATTTTCTTTAATTTCTAGAGTTCCTTCCAAGTCATGAGCACCCAGTTCACTGCTTATTTCCCCCCCGTCAGAAAGAAAAGATATCTTTGTATGCATCCCAACTCTCTATTCCAAGTCTCTGTGTTTCAGCTTGTTTCTGCATCTCCAGTCCTTCAGACCACCTTTCTTTCCTTACTGCACTCTGATCCTTCCCTATATTTACAGAGCCTCCCAGATTTGCAGTTCAGCTTTGTGAAATGTGAATGCAGCTCTGCTTTTCATGCAAAAATCATTAATGAAATTATTATCGATGAAAATAAGATTACTCCCACAGTGAACCACTAAAGAACTTTACTAGTGACCTGGCTCAAGTCCAGCTGATCCATTTACAGTACAAGCCATTGCCATGTTTCATTTCATCATTTTCTTTTGTTACTGTCTGTTCTTCTACCAACAGAAGCAACTGTTTTTATGGGATGCCATATCAAAAAGTCCAGCCAGATAGGAGCCACCTGTTTTCCTTTTCTAGAAGGTTATAAGAAAGATGTTAACCTACTTAATCTGGTAAACTGTTTAAAATATTTCCTCCAGTTCTATCTGAATGAGCTCTCATTCTTTCAAAATTTGACCTAATATTTTTTATAACATTAAGATCAGATTAGAAGATTTGTCTTGGTTCCTTTGTTTTCTGTTTTCTTACATAGGGATACTATGTTTGCAATGTTCTAGACATAGTGTGCAGTCCTTAGTTTGAGTATTTATTCAGGAATCTTTATCAAGCCAAACACTTAAATACAGAAAAGTCAATGATACAAGGTATTTTAAGAGATCAGGAAAATGAAAACAGTAGTTTTCATGGAAAGGAAGAGCATTGTGGTAAAGTGATCTAGTTGAAGATGTCCCTGCTCATTGCAGGGAGGCTGGACTAGATGACCTTTAAAGGTCCCTTCCAAGCCAAACCATTCCATGATTCTATGGTTCTATGGTTCTCTGATTCTATGATCCTATGAAAGTATCAGTAGATATCAATGTTATAGAAAAGATTTAGGAGTAAAGTAGAACAAAGACTGAAGTTTTTATGATAAACTAATGACCATATTACTGGCTTGAGTTTCAGGAGAACACTGAAGCAGGTTCTGTTCTTGGTGTGCTTGGCTTGCTTTCTGGATGATTTTGAAGAAGTCACCATGCCTGTTTCCCTTTAGTGAAATTGAGGATAACAACATTTTCCAAATTTGTAAACCAGCTTTGGAAATATCCCTTCCATAATGCACTCTTTTGTAGGTGGTTTAATTGATGCTATGCATAGCTATGCTAAAGCAATACAAAAAGAGGTGTGACTGATTTTGAATTTCTAGTTGTGAAAATACAAAATAAAAAAAACTCCTTAAAAGTTAAAACCACAAAGGTCTTTTTTTTCCAGAAAAGATTCAAATCTTACCTCAATATACTGCTGACATGAGTACTGGTACAGACAGGGCTTTTCAGTCAACAGCTGCTACCACCACATGAGGATGCCTTTCATTAATAAATTATTACCATAAGTCATTTAAAATTGAAAGTTTCTATATCTTGTTTTGAACAAGTATTTTTTATCTTATTTCATTAGCCCACCCAAAGCCCTAAATGGAAATCTGGCTAGAGAGGCTGAGAAGTGTTTCCATGGCCCACAAGCTGCTGATGCTAATGGTGGCTGTACAATGTCCATCAGCAGAATTAACCATCATTTTCCAATGGCCTAAATAAGCTGACAGTGCAAAGGCCATCTCCAGAACATCACTGTGATCATGACACACTGTGAAATTTCCTGAGAGCATGATACTTTTTTAAGGAGTATGGGGCACACACAGAGGTAGTCCACTGTGAAGTCTCTCTTCTTTATTCACGCTGAAGACCAATGTGTAAGCTCATTTAGCTGATCATGAAAGCTTTTAGGGATCATTGCTCAGAGTCACAAAGCAGGAACAGAATAAATCCAGCGAAGAGGAGGAGAAAACACAGTAACAGATTTGTAAAATCCTGCTCATTATAGCAATTTGAATATCACTGGATGAGTCAAATTGCATACCATGCTGGTTTTGTGCTTTAAAGCATAAAAAACCATTAATTTACACTAGCTATGGTGTATCCACAGCAGTGCTATATATTCACACATTGTAGTTCAACTCAAATTCAGATTTGTGGTGTACAGAAGTTTTCAGAATTGCACATATTTGCTGGCCTTTTGAAATGTAGGAAATGTGCCAAAAATTATTGGAAGCCAGTGACTTGTCAGCTGAGTGCCTGCCTGGAGTTGGCTTCCGCCCTATGTGTTTGTTCTGCATTTCTGCTATACATTTCAAGAATTAGATCATCAAAGTGGAATATAATTTCTGTCAGTACAAGCTGTCTAATATATCTACACTTGGGAGTTATTAGCTGCTTTCAATCAAATTTACTTAAGTGCTGCCAGCAGATCTGTCCTTACCCTGCAGACATAATTTGGTTCCCTTTAAAGCTTACCTTGCCTTCTTATGGATAAATGATCTCTTTTTCCATTAGTATTCCACTGATTCTTCCTTATCATATTTCTTGGTGGATATGTGTGCAAACTTTTAAAGGTATTTTCCAGGGGGAACTGTGCTATTTCTGCACGTTAGCTCTTTCTGGCATTGAACCAATGTGCAGAATGCAAAACGAATGTTTTGGGGTTTTGCATGTTATGCACACACATATGTGCACGCAGGAGAATGAGAAATACTTCATTGCCACATCTGAACTCCTCTCTAAGATTTATTCAATGAACTTCTTTCAAGATCTGCTTCAATGAATCAGTGGTTTCTGCCTAAAGAAAAAATGTGGGATCTGTGTGAAAATTTTCAAGTAGTTGTGTAGGATCTTGATAACAGCCATAATAAACTAACTGTTAGTTCAGTTGGACACAATTTTCCCTTTATTAAACTCTGTTGATTACCATTAAGAGGAAAGTACATAACATTTCATTTTACTCCCTTTCTTAGTGCTGCACATGGAATTTTTAAATGCTTTCTTTTTCTGTTTTAAACTATTATTTTTACTGTAGTAATAACAACTCTAGTATAGATCTTTTATGTAAAGGGTCATGGAAATACAAAATGAATGAGCTTCTGTCCCCCAAAATTTAATTAAAATGTATGTCACATATACATAGACCTTCACACAGAGCTGAATGAATTCCCCTGAAAGCATTTAACATGGTAGAAAATTTTTTTTCTTTTCAGCATTTTTAGAGCATATTCCCACACCCACTTTTCACTACTGAAATCACAAATAAAAATCTATTTTTATTAAATATGAAACTGTGTATTTTGTATTGCTAAAATACTTCAGCTTTTGAATTCTCAAATGTACTCATGTTTGCTGTTTTCTTTGCCAAGCAAAGGTTTTTCCCGGTGAAACAGATTTTAAAGCGTTTCATGAGACTGCAGCACTTCGTTTCTGCCACTGCATGGTGCTGCACCAGGCTGCAAACACACAGCAGGCCTCTGCGTGTCGTTTGTAAAGTGTCTTTGTAGATGAAGGCCGGTCTCCCTAATTCGCAGCACAGGGAGAAGGAGAGGGAGCTGTTTCTCGAAGATACAAGAACGTGCTTCAGCCCCACTTCTCAATGGCAGGGACGGGAGGACCCCAGGGAGCATTTCTGCAGCCTGTGCTGGGGCTGGTTCCTCCTCCCCCTCTGCTTCTCCACTCACTGGTGAACTTCATGTGAAAAATTAGTGCTAGATGTCCTCCAAAATACCATAAGCTCATCGCGGTAGGGTTTTACAGCCCCACTAAAAAGATGTAAGACAAGACAACAAGGTTACTGTCAAAGTGGATGCTAAATCATCCCTGGGTTTCCACATAGAGGATCAGGAGGAAGCTGAAATACCAACCTCTTTAGCTAAATTTCATGTTTCCTTTCCCTAAGCTGGTTATCCTGCAGTAGGAGGAGGATTCCAACACCATCAGCCAAAATATCTAAAGCTAAAACCCATGTGAAGTATGACAAAGGGTTTTAGTTTTTATCGGCAGTAGCAGGTTTCATGCAATGGAGGCAGGACACTAGCAAAGCTGGTTATTTCTCTTGTGGAAATAATAATATTCATTTTATATTTCTCTTTATATAAACAGTGCCACAATACAAGCTTGTAGAGTTTCTGTAAATGCAAATCACTCTGCAAGGGCAAATACATCTGACAGTATAATAATAATACATAAAACGGTAGCATGAAAGCAAAGTGCTATGAAAGATATTAAAATTTATATTTTCCACATTAAGACTGTTTCTCTTTTAAGTTGCATGTGATGCCAAGATGAAAAAAAAAAGGCTGGGAAAATCCAAGAAAATGCTGGTATTCTAACAGTAGCTCACCATATTTTTTATTTATGTATAGCAGCCGCCACAAATCCCTTGAACATTTTTTCACAAATTTTTTGCCTTTGTCAAGCCATCATTACTTAACAAAATAAACATGGCATATGTAACTAAGTTCATTTAGAAGACTTTTTTACTTTTATAGGGATCATAACTATAAGGGTGATGGCTTTATTGTTATTGTGAATGCCTGGATTTTTCATCTTTCTACCTCATTCGATTTGCATCTTTTTTTTGCAGAAAAGTTATATCCTGACAAAATCATACTTGTATTAAAAAAGAAGAAAGGTGGATTTGGTTTAGTTTAGTCTAACCAAAGATAGATATTTTAAAAAACTTGTTTTGTTATATTTAAGGATATATAATTTTATGTGTTTTCATTGGTTTTGTCAATGTTTATACATGAATATGAATTTATATATATGAATTCATATATGAATTTAACGTACGGGTATGAATACCA
>VYZW01049426.1:6880-20269 GCA_013401315.1 Balaeniceps rex
TCTTTTTACCAATTTCTTTTTCCAGAGCTGCCAGGATCTGCTTTGATCTCTGCAGCTTGTAGCGTCTTAAGGTCTGTCCTGCCTTACGCATGACAGCTCCATGGGGTCATTTTGGCAGCAAGGAGCACCTGTAGGGAGGTTCAGGAATACTCTGGCCTGATCTGCTTTGCAAGCATCCAGCTCCTGCAGGAAATGCCTTGCTGGTTTGCATTGGTGCAGCCATCTTCAAGCTGCCTTTCCAATAAAGTTTGTTCAGCAGGATAAGGAAAGGGTGGACAGTGCTGTCGCCTGTGTATCTGGTTCAGGGGTGGTGCTGATGCAAACCAAAGCAAGCTCGGGGAGCCATTAAAAGGTGTTTCTGTTTCCCTGTATGGAAAAATTTCCACTTTTTCTGTGTTACTTGTGAAAGCCTCCTTTGTGGAGCTGTGATTGTCAAGGAAATCTGTTCCTCTTCAGCATGCCATTCTTACAGCACAAGAAAAGGTCTTTAAATTCTATTGAATCATTACTCCATTTGGAGAGAGGAGAGAGAAGCGGGGCAAAGAAAAGAAACACTGCACCAATATTAGAATGTTACATAATTTACAAAATAATACACTAAAATATTCAGCCACTCAAATTTTCAAGGCTGTTTATTTTTTTCTAAACATCTTTGTACTTATTTTTTTAACATCATAATAAAAATACCTCTCATCACCTCTCGTATTTAAACTCAACTTTCCCAAGAAAAGATGTGCAGTTTACTGTGACTTTAAAATCAACATTATCAAATGTAACATGTGAATTCCAGGCAAGTAGCCAGCAAATTACCTGTCACTGAAGGTCATTTTCTCTCTCTACCTACTTTTTTGGTACATAATGCAACACTAAAATCTATATCTTAACTGTTTTTAAAGGAATTATTCTTACTTATAATGAAATGGAGAGAAACAGTATGTGAAATAACTAATATTCGCAGATGGTTGTTGAAATGTCAGACCTGTAAATGTAAACTGGGTGTTTTGGTTTGGGTAGTTAATGCTTTCAGAAAGCTTCAGGTGAACAAAAGGATGAATGAATGAATGAATGAATAAGTGGACAGAGAGCCAGTGACGGACATTTTTTGACTTAAAAATGGATCCCGAGACATACAAAATCCTATCCTGTAACCACCAAAATTAGACATGGAAAAGACATGTAAGAAAAAGCAGTCTGTTCCTTTTTTAGTGCAGGACTGTTCCCTGAATTATATTACTTTGTCCAATCTAGCTTTAAGTATTGGAAGCAGTAGATCATCCCCATGGGAAGCTGTGCCACACTCTAGTGGTTCTCACTATTGAATTTTCCATGATATTCAGCCTAATTTTCCCTTTGTTTAATTTCTTGCTGTTGCTCCTACTTATATCTATATGATCAAGCCTTTATTTATTTATTTATTTATTNTTGCCTGCAAAGCGCGCACCATGATGCCTAAGGATGAGGTGATTGAATCCAGCTGCCTGGATGAGTTAGGTCCCTGGCACCCATCTGCACCCAAGGTAGGGATTAGCCTTTGAAGGGCCATGCAGAAGTGTATGGGGGATGAGCTATCCCTTACAGCTAACCAAAAGCGGAAACTAGCCTGTAAGTGATGTGTGAGCTTATCCACACCCTGTCTTGTCCCTGTTCAAAACACAGATGACAAAGCTGTCATCTGCTGCTTGTAATTTAGAGGTCAGGCAGCCCACACAGAAAATAGGATTAAGAATGTTGCCACAAGGCCTTGATGCAGTTCAAATTATTTGTCTGTTTTGGATTATTTTTCCTATCTATCTGGTGCATCAATCCCTGTTGTGGGCTGCTTCTCTTTTGGGACACAGATTGCAGAAGTGGCTCAGACATCTGCAAAAAGCTGATGTTCAATGCATTGGAATTCTTAAAGGCAATGGTGTTAGCCTGGACGGCTGGACTGGGACCTTCCTGGAAACAAAAACATGAGGTACTTTCTGTGGCTGTACACCTGCACCTGACCTTTCTGTAAGGGGCTCACAGTGGTGGATCAGAGAGATGCAGGGAAATGTTGCCATGATAAACTTTTACAACCGGTCTTCATTGTAGCACGATTTAGGTTGGAAGGGACCACTATAAATCCCGTGGTCTCACCTACATGCTCAAAGCAGGGCCAGCTTACGTCAGACTGCTCAGGGCTCTGTCCAGCTGAGTTTTGACTGTCTACAAAAATGAGGATTTTGTAGCCTCTCTGGGAGACCTGTTCCAGTGTTTGACTCTATCACTGTGAAAAAATTAATGTATAATCAGAATTTCCTTCGCTGTAACTTGTGCCTTTGCATATCTTTGTTGTACTTCTAAGGATGTTTGTCTGTTTATCCAGGCCTCATAAAAATAAAGCCCTTTTATGGTATAACTTAAGGGGAATTTTATGTTTACTGTATTGCTTTCTAAAAGAAAGTGTTGTCTTATGTCAGTGGTAATACTATCATCACCTGTTATGCAAGTGGAAATTTGGGAGCTCTGGCACTGAAATGCTGAAGTCCTGATATACCCTTATAATCCTGTTTCCCCTCTGTAGAAAGTGTTGGTGTGCTCACTGAAGTGCTGACCTGGCGTACCCACGTATACCCTCCCGTCCTCAACTTCAATTGCATTATTGTAGAAATGCTTCAGGCATTGGGGCTTCTCCATGTGTATATTGAAAGCAGCAGTGGTGGTGTTGTTTGTCACTCACCAAGGACCCAGGAAAGTACAAGGAGAAAAAAAACAGCAGGGAGAAGGTCCAGAAATGCCTCCACTTTGAAGGTGAACCTCTGCGTGCAGCTTACCGACAGCACGGTGATCCTCGCCATTGTCCACAGCTCCTTGAAGGCCCGTCAATCTGAGAACAAGGTGCCCTACTTTCGCTGACCTTTCTTGTGTATCTTGTGACCTGCACATACTGTGTATGCCTGGGTTGCTTCAAAGAGCTGTTAGACTGCGGCTCTCCTTCTGGTGCCTTATAGCATTAAGTTCATTATAAGCCTGAGCGGCAATTCCTGTTTCCAGAAGCTAGTTACACAAATGCCTTTCTTATTGGCAAAAGTGACACACATTCATAATTGAAAAGCAGGAACAGTTTGAATATTGTCCTGTATCTCTGCTGCTGCAGTGCAATTCATAAATAATAATAATAGGGACTGGGTTGGAGGACTGAAGGTGAGAGGGAGTCTTTTGGAAAGAGCTCTAATAAGAAGGATAAAAATGAAATGTTGTGGTGTTGTATGATGTTATAATTGGCCGGTGCAATTACATTTTGTTTACCTTATGGTAATGGAATTTATTTTCACAGGTACACTTTGAGAATCATAAGTGTTAGAGGTACTGCAGAAGAGATCATGACTACACTGACGTTTTTCCCTTGGACCTCTGTGGGCTTGGGAAGAATAGGATTACATGCAAATGGCTCTTGACGGGTTATGTGGCATTGATTTGTAAAAGGGGCTGCTCTTTGATTTTCTGAGTATAATTACAGAATCTCACTGTTTTCTTTCTCTGTTATTGATGGCCGAAGGGCTTTCATAGCAGTGAATTTCATCTCAGGAGAACTGTGATCTCTACCTTTCTAAATTGTGGTGACATGTTGCCATTGTCATTTGTACTAACGGCTGATATGGGTGGCAAGGAATCACTGCATGAATAAGAAAAGAAATGCATCTTCATTTTATTAACGAAAGCAGAAAAGGAGCTCTTCTGGCTCCAGATTTATAGCTCTGGAGGCTGAGGAACTTCAGGGCTGTTTAACTCAAGTGGTGGAAATTAAGGCTACCTTATAGTGTCCTAGCAAATATATTCCCTAGAGGAAGGCTGATGTTAGTCTGTTAGTCATCAGAGTCAATTAATACTACTATGATGTGGACACGTATGCCTAGCACTCGGAGCCATATTTGGTCTGGAAAGCCTGAGTCCAGACTTGGAAGAAGTTAAGAATTGAGGTGTGAATGTGAATTTTTATTACATGCTCTCTGCAGTTTGAAAAGAATGTTTTTTGTGGATGAGAAGGAACAAATTTTTAGTCTGGGATTTTCAAAGGCTTTCAAATAAGTGCTCTGTTTTCTTGCCAGCAGCGTCTGAGCACCAGTAACTCAGGTATTCCTGGTTTACTTTGTAAGCAATGCAATGCATAAGTTACCCAACTGCTGGGAGGCAATACAGGTCCTGAGAAGTGAACAGAGCAATAAGGATTTACAGGTGATACCTAGCTCTTGCCATCTGTCTTAAACTTTACCACTACTTCAGTCCAAAGACCTCCCAGACTTCGGGGAGGCTGAGTGGCTTGACACCTGAACTCCTTTCCCCGCAAGGCACTGAACCAAAATCCTGCTGGCTGACCCAGCGATTGGAGCTAACCGCGAGTCAGTGACACGGGCGCTCCAGGTTTTTGTTGCCACATCCTTCTGCAAGGTGAGAGGAAAGGCTGTTCGACTGAGAAAACTGCATCCCCTTTGGCAGGTGAGCACAGTAAATGTGGTAAGATAAAGAAAAATAAACAAATGTATGACAAGTCAGCACCTTGCCACTGCTGGCCAAGCCCTCCTGCAGAGCTGCAGGAGCCCTTCTCCTGCTGATTTGTCTCGTTTGTACTCAGGTCACTTCACACCGTAATGTGGTACAAAGTTGTCTGTGTGCCTGGGGTTACAGGAGGGCAAGTCCGGCGTGGAGCCGGCTGAACACAAGCGTGAGATTGGGCTGAAGTCAGACTTCTGCTTGGTTACAATTCGGGAAACGCTCGTGCTGATCCTGGGCTGACACAAATTTCACAATCCCCTTTGCACCTCTTCCCTTCTGATCCCTAGTGAGCTGAGTGAGTGGTTCCCAGCCAGGCTTCAGAGTGAGAAAAAAATAGCAATATGTTTTCGAGAGCTCTTAAAGAGTTTTATTTTTTACATTCCTTTCAAGCTACTGCTGTGCTTATTTGCCTATCAATTCATTTTCTCTTTGCTGGTACATTTACTCTATATTTAGCACATTTTAAAAGAGGACAACTAGGTTGTACAGACACAAAATCACACAGTACCTTACTTACTATGCTGTAATAACTGTGTTCATAAACCTAACCTTTCTCTGGCAACCTCATATACCTGTCTTTTCTTTCTCTCCTTTGATTCCTGTCCTTGCCTCTCTCTCTCTGCTGATAGCAGGCAGCAGGAGCTGCAGTTGTTCAGTGCCTCTGAGTATTATGGTCCATTTACTTAAACGTGGATGCTGATATTAAACTTAAGGCATCCAAGTTTGACTCTTTTGTCTTACTTACATTTTTGTGGTGGTCTGTTGTTTATACATTTACAGTGAAAGACATTTCTGGGATATTAAGATTTATACCAGGCAGGAAAGCAGAGAGTGGATGTTTATCTTGAATGCAGTTTCCTCAGTTATCTGGGTTTTGAAGGGGTTTTTAAATGTTAAAATGCACTTAGACTAGCAGGTGATGGTGTATTGAAAGCCTTTGCTGGCAAATATTCAGTAGGATATTTTTAAGGACATACACTTAATTCTGTCTTTTATGATTTATAATACTGCAGTTTTATAATAACTATAATATAATATAGGTAGTGTAATTAATAATTATATGTTAACATATAACTATATGTAATTTATTAAAATATTTATTAGGTATCCTAAAAAAAACCCCACTGATCCCCTGAAATAAGGTAAAATTAAAGATTATGAAAAGCAAACGTTTTTCTTGGACTCAAACTTTTTGCAATTAGAGTAAATGGTGAGGTAGAGGGAACTCAAGATGGGCCAGACTGAAAGAAATTAAAGCTAGGATTTCCTAGTAAAATGATGTCATTGGTCTTGAACATCAACTTGGTCAAGAACTTGTTTGTAAGCCCTATGGGTAGGCTGTAAAGCTGTAGTCCCACAGCTGCTCAAAAAATTTCTGTAATTTCTGTTGTATTCTCAGTAAAAACCTTGAACAAGGATGGTACAGTTATTCATGATAAATATTGAGTATAGACTCCTTTCTCAAGAAGTTTGGGAAAACTGCTCCTATGTATGGGACATGAAACTGCCATGGCTCTGCTTTCTGCTCACGTAGCTCCATCTTGGTTATCCCGTTCATAAAATGAAAAGGAAAAAAAACCAGGGTATATCAGCGCAACCATGTGGGGAGAAGCTGGTGAAGGAACTGGAAACTGCTCTGTACAGTCCTCCGAGAAAGCCAAAGCACGGGCGCCTTCACCATGCAGTGCACAACCCATAGCTGTTTTTCGTTAACTATTAGGTGTTAGATGCGGCTATTCTTGAGACTCAAGAGGGATAAGGTACCTAAATCCATTAAACTAATCTGAAAATACCAGTCTTAAAGATTGTACACTGTTTCACTGTTAACATCACTGTATTTCTCCTAAGTCCAAGTTTTTTCTGGAATATGGACGGTTGTTAAGTGGCAACTGATTTTTGCATGCTGCAGGGAGGCAAAAATGCTCTCTTTTAATAATACTCTGTGTATGTAAATGTGCTCACAGCCATGTGAATATTATGGTCACTTTATTAACCAGGCAATAAATACACAAAAAAAGGGGTGGACAACTGAAGTTGTAGTTTTGTCCTACCAACTTTTAAGATAATCTGTTTCATAGGGATATATGTGAAAAAGTAGGCATAACTTTCAATATCTTTCAGGTCATCACATGTTACTACCCTTCGGTGGTCTCACCACACTTAGGGAGATAGATGGGTATACCAGAAAATTATCTACACATAATTTGTCATATTCGGGCACCAGTGACAACAGCCTCTCTGCTTTGGAAGAGCCCAGGGTTAGTGTGGTGAGGAAAAGAAATAACTTCTTGCCCCGAGGGCTTAGATCTTCCCACGCAACACAGAGGGCAGCTGGAAGCTTGTGTGGGGAAACTAAACTGCTGAAGCATTGCGTGTTTAACGTGGCGTGAGAATACGAATGAGATGACTTACTGTTCACCACTGCCAATCCTTGAAAATAAGCTTGAAAGAAATCCTGATGGGATTATTGCAAAAAGTCCCCCTGAAGAAAGCAGAGAGGTTTCAGAAACAAAATCTATTATCTGTCATCCCATCATTAACAAATTGGAAGAACTGGCAGAAGAATCATTGGCCTAAACTCAAGACGTCGAAAAATAGGTAAGAAAAATATACTGGCGAAATATTCCCTGGGAAGACTCCTGTGCTGGCAGGGGGAGGGATTGGATGGTTTAGCTGGCCTTTTTCATCTCTCATTTTTAGGAGTCTATTATTTTATTTTGCAGAGCGAAGAGTGGTTAAAATGATTAATGGACCACAGGGCTTGATGTACGAGCAGACAGCCAACCAAGCGGATCTGTGCAGCATGCTCAGTACGGAGCAGAGCGAGGGATGCCTGAGAGCTGCTGGGGTGGCAGGCAGGGGTGTTGTACCCTGCAATTTGAGCAGGTGTAATTAGCAGAAACAAAATGACAATTAGCCTAGAAAATCTTTTAACATGGCATTTTATTGTGCCCACCTGTGACCTCTGCCAGCAACGACGACATCCCCTCCCAGTCCCATCCTTCCCCAGCACCATGCCAGTGCCTTCGGCTCTCTCTGTGCCGCTCAGCTGTGGCACCAGCACCCACGGATCACTCCCTCGCTCCCCCCCTCCCTATCTGTGCTGTCCCTCGCCGTGGTTCAGGGTACGTGCTCTGCTCCACTGTCTGGCTGTGCAACCCCTGCCTTGCCAGAGCACCATCACGGGCCATCTCCTGGTAACCCCCAGAAAGGTTGGGAGGTGTGCTGCATCACATGCTGTGTATAAACAAGAAGGGACCTTAGGCTAAAGGGAAAAAATCACATTGCAAATGAAGAGAATAGTCTGGATTAGATGGAGAAGGCTTCGATTTATGAAGGGGAGCATAATACTAATTTCAGAAAGGTCTCTGCAGGTATGAGGATTCTGCTGACACCACCCCTGGAGAAACCAGCTGGGGTAGAAGGACTCCTCCTTCACAGCCATCCCCTCCTATCTACCATGGCAGACTGGATGCCAGTTCACCTGCAGACTTGGAGCTGAAAATTAAGAGCAGCAGATGTTGCAGCCTGCTGAAAGCTCGCTGGTAGATGAGCGTTTGAACTCCTAGAGAAGAGCTCTTGTGGTGAAGGCCGCTAGCTGACTGCGGGATTGCAGCACACCGTACTTTTGGATGATTTCAGCGTTTTACTGTGAAACCTCCTTATGGAGGAAAAAGCCCCATGTATCGGGATCTTCCTAGCACTCCATGCAACCACTTGATGGAAGTTTGTCCTGCCACTCCACTGCCTTGCTGGAGTCTTGTGCTGCAGTGTTGTTGGTAGTGTCCTTGTCCTGTGGTGTTTTGGAAATTGATGGGACTTTTTCTCTGCATGGTTAGATTTGAGCCCCTCTACTCCACAAAGGGAAGAGAGAGGAAATAATATTGTGTGAGCATCTTCTGTGGGGGTGAGAAAAAAATACCTTTTTTTTTTTAATCTAGTGAAAAAAGGCAAAATAATATTATCCAGCTTTTTCATTCGAGTTTCCACCATGGCACAATCATGTCCCATAAGCCTTTAGATATGAAATAAAACACATGCAGTTTACTCTTGCTTTAAGCCCATGTTCTGTCCAAATAAATTTTACAGAACGCAAAACCACAAAAACTACTCCACTGTGTCAGACCAGAGGCTCAGCTGCCCCAGTGCTGCCCCAACGATGCCCAGATACAGCTGCTTATGGAAAGGTTTCTTAGCGACAGTGGATTTCTACAACGGCATGATGTTGTTTTCCATTTTACCCTCTGCCTTATGCTGCTAATTTTTAATGGTCTGTTTATCATTCTGACCACTGTTGAACATCAAGCTGAAGTTTTCAGAAAACTATCACTGCTGGTGATGCACAGTTGTTCCTCACTGTGTTCATTGCTCAGCATTTGTTAACTCTTAATTTTGTCTGTGCTTCTCATTGTTGGCTTTGGCTGATTGCAGGTTCTGTGAGACGGGCAGCAAGCGGGGTGCTGGACCTGCCTGTGATGCTGCATGATGGCAACTAAATTATTCGGGGTTTTTTTCCTCTGTTTGCTGATGAGAGTAATTAACTTCCTACAAAACATGATAAAATAACATATTAATGTCGTTGCAAACCTGTCCTATTCTGCTTTCTATAAAGCTGTGATGTTCATCTCCTAGGTGAATGAATATGGTGTTTTATTTTGCATGGCAAAGGATGTTGCGGAGATTGCCAGTGTTATGTAATATTAATGTAAATAGGGTCAGCTGTACATAGCCTGTCTGATGCTCCTGCTTTTCTTTTCTATCTTTTTTATTTTACCTCCTTAGACCTTGTAGTTACCCAGTGATTTTTTATTAAATTATTTATTGTAGCTGGATGATTGATGTTGTTTCACTTTGGTTCTTTGCAGCTTCCCGATTCTTTAGTTGTCAGAATGACAAGCACTCAGTGATTAATTAAAGCCTTTATTTTGCTCTGTTATTGCTCATCTTCAGTCAAATCTAAATCCTTATGTATTCCAGAAAATAATAAATATTCCCCAAATGCAGGTTTCTAAAATTTAGATCAAGGAATATCTTCATTTATTTTTCATTATTTTTATTTTCATTATATTTAATTTTTTATACACACACACACACATATATAAAAAATATTTTCTTGTGAAAGATGCTAAATTGAAAACTCTATACAAGAAGCCTGTGAGTATGGCCTGATGCTGGATGGTCACCACTGTAAAATTCTTTGGAGACCTCTCTTTCTTCTAAGGAAGGAGAATAACTAAGAGTGGCTCCTTGTCAGGACTGTCAAAACCCCCTCTCTTACTGTTGTTAATTGCTATGCTTTCTTTGGTGTTGTGGACATATAGCATGGATTCCTCTCAGCTACCTTTAAGTGTTTGGTGGTGATATGTACATCTGAATTTGTTATCTTAAGATCTCTTTATAGTTGGTAGAAAGAAATAAGCACTCTCAAAGGTGCAATTTGTCTCATATGAAAGCAGACACCTAAAACAGGGCTGCTGAACTGCATCCTATTCCCTTTCTCTGTTAAGAAAGGGATGAGCCTAGACATTTGGTCAGATAATTCCCACTCAGATACACTGGGACTTGGGCTGAGATGACTGATTTATTTTGTGTAGCTGGACACGCAGAAAGCAACATCTCCCAGTTCCTGTGTTGGCCTGGGGCAGGCTGCTGTCTCATTCCTAGTTTCTTGTGACATCTTGTTTCTCAGTCGGGGATGCCTCATTCTAAAAAATGTTTTTGAACATCCCCTTTCATATACCTTTATACGCAAAAGCTTAGTTGTAGTGACAGCAGCTGTGGATGGCAGAATGCATTCATTTGAATGAATTCATGCCATTGAATGTGTAGAAATATGCTAACCCAAGATGGCCCAGTGTTTGCAGTGTTGGGGTGGACCTCTGTGTAATTTTTGCTGGTGTTCCAGGGAAGCTATTGCAATGGCGAAGCAACCACAGGCTGTGGGTGTTCTCCACTGGGGTAGGTGATGGGGAGGAACAGGGCTTCCTGACCAGCATGCCAATCAGCCTTTACCCCTGGAACAGCCATTCCTAATTTCTCTTGGGAAGAGTTGATGGGTTGGCTGGAAGTGTTTTAAAGTATGTTTGGCTTTCTAGAATTACTTTCACAGACCAATTTCTTTTTCTTGGGGTCTCATGTGAGAATAAACTCATTAGCTTTGTGATATGATTCCCCAAATGGCTGACTCATGAATTCTTTTAATGTTTCAAATTGTCATGTATATAGCACATCACATTTTGCTGGTAAACTGGATTTGGCTTTCTTTTCAGTCTTTGTTTAGGATTTTTATCTAATTCATTCTGGTGCTTCTCATTTCTTGCTTCCTCTGTTTAATGTTCCCAAAGATGTGATTGACTGCACCTGAAGTTACAGCTACTTGGCCTGTTAGAAAAAGAAATGAATTGGCTCAAGTAAATTACAAAAGTAAAATTCATATGATAATACTTTTGCTGATTGGTTATAGTCTTCCATTATGGAAAACTCAATAAAATCTTAATTAGAAAAAAAAAAAATACAACAGATAAGCAAAAAGCAAGTAAAACCATTTTTTAAAACATCCTGAAGTTCCCAATTCTTTATCAGTTCCTTTGATGGTATTGAATAGATACTTACTCTGCTTTGGAACTTTACAAATGTCATTCCAGAGCTACTGATTCTGCTGAAAGGATGAGGATCAGATTTGGAAAATGCAAGGTACGAAAGAGTGTGTCTGCTGCCAAAGTGAATACCTGTGTATATTCCATAAAAAATTGCTGCATATGTGATTTTCAAATTTTTGCCAGCCACTAGCATGTCTTCCTGACGTATTGTTATGCATGGAATGACCTTTTCATGTAATTTCAACTGTAGAGTGTAAAGAAACCTCCCCATCATTCTACATCATGAACTTGCATAACAGAAAATGATGGAGATTTCTTCCTGTTATAAAATCTGTTTGACTGTATTGAACCCAAAAAATGAGAGACAGCAAGAAAGCAAATTCGACAAGTTCCCCCCACCCCTTCTTTTGCCAGAAGAATTAATTACATGTTTTCTATGAAGCAGAGCACAATGGGTTTTTATGGTACCTTTCTTGTAGTTTTGTTACCCTGTCACAGAAAATGCTGAATTTTCTGCAGGTATGTATACATGTTGTATAGCACTGCTTCATAGAAATATGACCAAATGTTTAGGGCCGGGGTAAAGAACGGGTTTAGGCATGGTGACACTCAGAGTGGCAACGTCCCCTTAGGCTGTACTATGGACAAGGGTAGAGGCCATCCTCTGTCCGTGATGCCATGGGACAGATTATTTTGCTCAGATAAACACAGTTTAACACTCAGTTAAACACTTTCCTTTCCATTCCATGCAATGGCATTTCTACTAACGGGATTTCTACTTTCAAACTTCTTATTGGGACCATCCGTGGGCTGGGATACCTCCTGGATGATGGCCAGGCATTGTCAAAGGGACAGTGAGTTGTCAAAGGCCATATCAGGGACAGGACTGACACTTGACATGTCTGGATGATCAAAGGACAGTGCTTGAACCTGTGCCCTCACCCTGTAGTTTCTTTTATCTTTTTCTTTTTTTTTTCCCCTCTGAAGCAGACATTGCATCATATGAATTAAATGGGAAAATATTAGGAAACTAAGACACGGGTAGCCAGCAAGGGGAGCACTGGGACACCTAAGTCAACTAGTGAAATCCAGCAAAGGGAGGTGAACGTCTGGAATGAGTATACTGCACTGTCTACAGTTATAAACATACAGCTGTAAGTCAGGAAGAGGGCACCTGACTACCAGATCTGCCCTTTCTTGGCCAAGTTTTCTCACTGCTAGGTTGGATTCAGGCTCATTGCCTGCTCTCTCTCTGACACCACACGTTTTGCCATCTCAGTCACAGAGAATTCTGTCTGCAGTAGGAGGGCGAGAGCATGCATCCGCTTAGGATGCCCTGTTGCCGCTGGTTAGAGCACTCCGCTTACGGGAGCGGAGATAGAACTGATCTCAGCCCTCACACTTCTTGGACAAATACATTAATTGTCAGGTCACTCTAAACTGCTGCTTCAGTTGTGCAAAATACCTGACCAGCCACAGAACTTAAAGTTAAAAAAAAATGTTTTTTTAAAATATTTTAGGCAACTGAACAAGTTACGAAGTTACAAACTTTTTCAATTGTTTTCCTGAATGTAGCCACATGAATGATATAATTGATGTACTTTGTTTTAAACTCTTTCAATATAATTATTTAGAATCATAGAATCACAGAATCATAGAATAGTTTGGGTTGGAAGGGACCTTTAAATGTCATCTAGTCCAACCCCCCTGCAGTGAGCAGGGACATCTTCACCTAGATCAGGTTGCTCAGAGCCCCGTCCAACCTGACCTTGAATGTTGCCAGGGATGGGGCATCTACCTGGGTAACTTGTTCCAGTGTTTCACCACCCTCATTGGAAAAAATTTCTTCCTTATATCTAGCCTAAATCTACCCTCCTTTAGTTTAAAACCATTACCCCTCGTCCTGTCACAACAGGCCTTGCTAAAAGTCTGTCCCCATCTTTCCTATAGGCCCCCTTAAGTATTGAAAGGATGCAAGAAGGTCTCCCCGCAGCCTTCTCTTCTCCAAGCTGAACAACCCCAACTCTCTCAGCCTGTCCTCGTAGGAGAGGTGCTCCAGCCCTCGGATCATTTTTGTGGCCCTCTTCTGGACCCGCTCCAACAGCTCCATGTCCTTCTTGTGCTGAGGGCTCCAGAGCTGGACGCAGTGCTCCAGGTGGGGTCTCACCAGAGCAGAGTAGAGGGGCAGAATCACCTCCCTCGACCTGCTGGCCACGCTTCTTTTGATGCAGCCCAGGATACGGTTGGCCTTCTGGGCTGCAAGCGCACACTG
>VYZW01049426.1:20719-31909 GCA_013401315.1 Balaeniceps rex
TGCTGGCTGTCTTGAATCACCTCCCTGTCCTCCATGTGCTTTAGCATAGCTTCTAGGAGGATCTGTTCCATGATCTTTCCAGGCACAGAAGTGAGGCTGACCATTTGGTAGTTCCCAGGGTCCTCCTTTCTACCCTTTTTAAAAATGGGTGCAATGTTTCCCTATTTTCAGTCATGGGGGACTTCACCTGACTGCCATGACTTTTCAGATATCATGGAGAGTGGCTTGGCAACTACATCAGCCAATTCCCTCAGGACTCTGGGATGCATCTTGTCAGGTCCCATAGACTCATATATGTTCAGGTTCAGGTTCCTCAGGTGGTCACAAACCTGATCTTCTCTTACTGTGGGAGGGACTTTGCTTGCCCTAGTCCCTGTCTTGTGGTCCATCCACTTGAGAGGTGTGGGAAGAGAGGTTGCCAGTGAAGACTGAGGCAAAAAAGTTGTTGAGTACCTCAGCCTTCTCCTCGTCCATTGTTACCATTTTGCCAGTCTTGCTCTTTGGGGGCAGTACGCTTTCTTTGACCTTCCTTTTCTGGCTGGCATACCTGTAGAAGCCCTTTGCCAAGTTCAGGTCCAGCCACGCCTTGGCCTTCCTGACCCCATCGCTACACAACCGGGCTGCGTCCTGATACTCTTCCCGGGATACCTGTCCCTGCTTCCACTGCCTGTGCAGTTCCTTCTTGCCCTTTAGTTTGACCAGCAGGTCTTGACTCAGCCATGCTGGTCTGTTGCCTTCCTTGCCTGATTTCTTACACCTGGGGATCAAGAGCTCTTACACTCTATGGAAAGTATCCTTAAAGATCTGCCAGCTCTGTTCTGCTCCCTTGTCCCTGAGGGCAATTTTGCTTTCCTAAAATTCAAGGTCCTGACTTTACTCTTCACCTGACCCATATCCCTCAGGCCTGCAAACTCCACCAGTGCATGATAACTGCAGCCCAGGCTGCCCCCAACCTTGATGTCACTGATCAGCACCACTTGCGTTGGTGACCAACAGGTCCATTATCGCATCCCCTATGGTAGGGCTGTCTATTACCCGGCTTAAGAAGTTATCTTCAATGCATTCCAGGAGTGTCCTGGATTGCCCATAACTTGCTATGCTACTTTTCCAGCAGATGTCGGTGTGGTTGAAGTCCCCCAGCAGGACAAGAGCCTCTTGTAGCTGGAGTAGGAAGGCTTAATCAATAGGCTCCCCTTGATCGGGCAGCCTGTAGTAGACACCAACCACAAGGTTGCCTTTGTTGCCTCAGTCTCTGATTCTTATTTATTTTAAAATATTTATTTATTCATTTATTTGATGATGCTTCCATTAAGCCCTATATTACATTAAGACCTAAGACTTCTGTGTATAGTTGTATTTATACTTTCTTTTCAAATGAGTCTCAGGCTGTTCTTCACAGAATCTAAAATTTATTTGGCTGCATTCCACAGGACTTTATTCATAGTGATAAAATTATGTGTTGGCTTATTAGGCTGGGCTAGAAAATGGTGGTAGTGAGTCCTTTGGCTTAATCAGTAGGATATAAACCCACTGCATTTTCTGTCTTTTTCATGATATAATGAAAGTTTGAAGCTGGATGTAGTTGAAGAACACTTTTGTGCCTTCCCACCTGCTGCCATACCTTGTCTTTTAAAACATTTGTGCTTTACCCTTATTAAAGCTAATGGGAATTTTCCCCATTTATCAGTGGAGGGTATTTGTCAAACTTGAATGCAAAGAGCATGTAATTCCTTCCTGTAGGTGGGATCAGAATATAGTCACTGCATTTTCAAAAACACTTGACACAATATTTTGATGTAAGTAGTTAAGTACTACCAGATTTAGTATGGCTTTTGGAGGTATTGTTTGTCTCTTCCACAATGAATGAGGCTGAGGTCTTCTGAAAAATGATTCTATACTAAAAATAATCACTCTTATGTGCAAATGAAAATTACATGGAAAGTCACAAATCTATTAGTTCTTAACTTTGGAGTGTTTGACTTTTAAAATGTATTTTAGCTTTTAAATTGATTGTTTTGTATTGATTGTTTCTATATTTTCAAAGATAGAAAAAAAATTGTTACATGGAAGCTGAACAACATTTTTAGCAAAGTTTGAGTAACAAGCCTTAAGCACTACTTAATTTTTCCACATGAGCTAAAAGGCTAGCTAAGCATGTTTGCTATTTCATATTCTGAGCAGGAGGAAGAGTGCGGGGAAAATAAGATTCCAACTTCTGGAAACATCTGTGAGTTGGATATTATTGTTGGAATCTGGTTTGGGTCTATCTGGGTACCTTGGAAATTGAAAGAGCTGAGGCAGGTTTCTAGATCTGTGTGCTGACTTCAGAAGCTTTGTGGGGAACTTAGTTTGACTGTCTATTGCCTCTCCCAAGAGGGGGCTGCAGGGACTATATCACAACTCCACTCTGCTGCATGTTACGTAGTCAATGGCGTTCAAACAGCTATCACAATTAACATCAATGACAAAGGGGAATTAAAAAGAAAGACCTGCTTTGAGTACACTTAGATATTTCTGATTCTCCAGCCCTGATGAAAACCTTCCTGGGCTTGTGAAAGCCATGGCTGAAGCAATCTCAGCAGCATCTCAGTATGTTTGAGAATGTGTGGAGCTGGATCAAGTTCTGGAAGACTGGAAAAGGGCAAACATGGGACTTAACTTAAAAAAAAAAAGCAAAAGGGAATGTTGTGGAATGATGGGTTGATTCTTTTTGTGGGAACATACTAGATCANGGACTGCAAACTCCACCAGTGCATGATCACTGCAGCCCAGGCTGCCCCCAACCTTGATGTCACTGATCAGCACCACTTGCGTTGGTGACCAACAGGTCCATTATCGCATCCCCTATGGTAGGGCTGTCTATTACCCGGCTTAAGAAGTTATCTTCAATGCATTCCAGGAGTGTCCTGGATTGCCCATAACTTGCTATGCTACTTTTCCAGCAGATGTCGGTGTGGTTGAAGTCCCCCAGCAGGACAAGAGCCTCTTGTAGCTGGAGTAGGAAGGCTTAATCAATAGGCTCCCCTTGATCGGGCAGCCTGTAGTAGACACCAACCACAAGGTTGCCTTTGTTGCCTCAGTCTCTGATTCTTATTTATTTTAAAATATTTATTTATTCATTTATTTGATGATGCTTCCATTAAGCCCTATATTACATTAAGACCTAAGACTTCTGTGTATAGTTGTATTTATACTTTCTTTTCAAATGAGTCTCAGGCTGTTCTTCACAGAATCTAAAATTTATTTGGCTGCATTCCACAGGACTTTATTCATAGTGATAAAATTATGTGTTGGCTTATTAGGCTGGGCTAGAAAATGGTGGTAGTGAGTCCTTTGGCTTAATCAGTAGGATATAAACCCACTGCATTTTCTGTCTTTTTCATGATATAATGAAAGTTTGAAGCTGGATGTAGTTGAAGAACACTTTTGTGCCTTCCCACCTGCTGCCATACCTTGTCTTTTAAAACATTTGTGCTTTACCCTTATTAAAGCTAATGGGAATTTTCCCCATTTATCAGTGGAGGGTATTTGTCAAACTTGAATGCAAAGAGCATGTAATTCCTTCCTGTAGGTGGGATCAGAATATAGTCACTGCATTTTCAAAAACACTTGACACAATATTTTGATGTAAGTAGTTAAGTACTACCAGATTTAGTATGGCTTTTGGAGGTATTGTTTGTCTCTTCCACAATGAATGAGGCTGAGGTCTTCTGAAAAATGATTCTATACTAAAAATAATCACTCTTATGTGCAAATGAAAATTACATGGAAAGTCACAAATCTATTAGTTCTTAACTTTGGAGTGTTTGACTTTTAAAATGTATTTTAGCTTTTAAATTGATTGTTTTGTATTGATTGTTTCTATATTTTCAAAGATAGAAAAAAAATTGTTACATGGAAGCTGAACAACATTTTTAGCAAAGTTTGAGTAACAAGCCTTAAGCACTACTTAATTTTTCCACATGAGCTAAAAGGCTAGCTAAGCATGTTTGCTATTTCATATTCTGAGCAGGAGGAAGAGTGCGGGGAAAATAAGATTCCAACTTCTGGAAACATCTGTGAGTTGGATATTATTGTTGGAATCTGGTTTGGGTCTATCTGGGTACCTTGGAAATTGAAAGAGCTGAGGCAGGTTTCTAGATCTGTGTGCTGACTTCAGAAGCTTTGTGGGGAACTTAGTTTGACTGTCTATTGCCTCTCCCAAGAGGGGGCTGCAGGGACTATATCACAACTCCACTCTGCTGCATGTTACGTAGTCAATGGCGTTCAAACAGCTATCACAATTAACATCAATGACAAAGGGGAATTAAAAAGAAAGACCTGCTTTGAGTACACTTAGATATTTCTGATTCTCCAGCCCTGATGAAAACCTTCCTGGGCTTGTGAAAGCCATGGCTGAAGCAATCTCAGCAGCATCTCAGTATGTTTGAGAATGTGTGGAGCTGGATCAAGTTCTGGAAGACTGGAAAAGGGCAAACATGGGACTTAACTTAAAAAAAAAAAGCAAAAGGGAATGTTGTGGAATGATGGGTTGATTCTTTTTGTGGGAACATACTAGATCAAAAAATCTAACAGTCTTTTTGTAGGGGACCTAAATGAACACCAGATGAGTAAGTAGTAAATGAGTAGGCAGCAAATGCAGTGAGTGGTAACTCATTTGTCAGGATTAAATCATGTCAGATTAATCCATAATCTTTTTATGCAAAGTAGCACGCCTTAAGGGTATAGACATCATATAGCTAGGCTTTGTTCAGACTTCTTACATTGTCTCACATTACATGAGCAAGTCGGGATTATTGTAAAGCGGGGACAAAAGCATTGGGGGATTCTACGTACAGAGCAGTTGCCAGTGCTTCACTGTCAAACTGCTAAGATGAATTGAGGAGGGCTCCACAAGGATCTATCCTAGGCTTAGTATATTCAATGTTTTCATTATAATCCAACACCAGGTTGTTAGAATATGCTTATTAAATCTGCAAATGAAATGAATCTGAAAGAGGCAGCAAGCAGATTGAAAGATAAGAATTAATTCAAAATGATCACAACAATTTAGAGAAATAGTCTTGAAAACAACATAGAATTTAATTAGAACAAATGCATGGTTCTGCACTTAGGCAGGGATAAACAGTTGAGAAAATACAATGAGAAAAGCTGAGATAAGATAGGTAATAGTCTTGCAAAGAAATATTTGGAGGTTACAGTGGGTCACAAACTGAATGTAGGTCAAGAGTATTATGCTGTTGCACAGAGGTCAAACATTGCACTGGGATTTATAAACAGCAGCATAGTCCATAAAATTTGTAATGTAATTCTTCTTCACAACATTGTTATGGTTTTCGAGATGTGAACCAGCTGGGGGGAGTACAGAAGAAGGCTGTGAGGAAAGTCTGGGGATCTACAAAAGATGCGGTGTTTGGTCACCTTAGAAGACATAAGATAGACAGGAGAGTTTATAACAGTGTCTGAATGCATGAAACAGCTGCAAAGTGAATGTTTCCTATGGCTATGAACAGTAAGGCAAGAAATAATAGCTCAAGCTGCAGAAAGAGATGTTTACTTTAAATTTTAGGAATGGTTTTCTAATGGTAGGAGTTGGTAGGCATTGTGGTTGCTTAAGAACATTGCACAATGCTCATCATTAGAGGTATTAAAGAACAGGTTAAGCAACCAGGAACAAGATAGTTTGGGAATATGACAGCTACAGTAGTTTCTTGTTATAGAAGAAGAACGAATTAGATAATCCCTTCAAATCCCTTCTAACCCTTCTGTGTTTGTGCAGTTTTGTGGTCTACCTAGGCCTGGTACAGGGAAGGAATGTATGATGGGGAGCTGTCTCCCTGTGTTCTTATCTGCACCATCTCCTCTCCCCTGCAGGTCTCTGTCAGGTCTAGGCAGCATGAGGAGAGTTGCAGTGACTCCTCTATAATAGTGATAAGTAATCGTTCTAAATGATAACACTAATTAAAAACATGTGTTTAATATATGTAGATGACACCAAGTTGGGCAGGAGTGTTGATCTGCTTGAGGGTAGGAAGGCTCTACAGAGGGATATGGATAGCTGGATCGATGGACCGAGGCCAGTTGTATGAGGTTCAACAAGGCAAAGTGCTGCGTCCTCCACTTGGGTCACAACAACCCTATGCCACACTACAGGCTTGGGGAAGAGTGGCTGGAAAGCTGCCCGGCAGAAAAGGACCTGGGGGTGCTGGTTGACAGCCAGCTGAATATGAGCAAGCAGTGTGCCCAGGTGGCCAAGAAGACCAATAGCATCCTGGCTTGTATCAGGAATAGTGTGGCCAGCGGGAGTAGGGAAGTGATTAACCCCTTGTACTCGGCACTGGTAAGGCCTCACCTTGAATACTTTGTTCAGTTTTGGGCCCTCACTACAAGAAAGACATTGAGTTGCTGGAGTGTGTCCAGAGAAGGGCAACGAAGCTAGTGAAGGGTCTAGACCACAAGTCTTATGAGGAGTGGCTGAGGGACCTGGGGTTGTTTAGCCTGGAGAAAAGGAGGCTCAAAGGAGACCTTATCTCCCTCTACAACTACCTGAGAGGAGGTTGTAGCAAGGTGGGTGTCGGTCTCTTCTCCTAAGTAACAAGTGATAGGACAAGAGGAAATGGCCTCAAGTTGTGCCAGGGGAGGTTTAGATTCAATATCAGGAAAAATTTCTTCACTGAAAGTGTTATCAGGCACTGGAACAGGCTGCCCAGGGAAATGGTCGAGTCCCCATCCCTGGAGGTATTTGTACATGTGGCACTTAGGGACATGGTTTAGTGGTGGACTTGGCAGGGTTAGGATCATGGTTGGACTAGATTATCTTAAAGGTCTTTTCCAACCTAAAAAATTCTGTAATTCTATGAGTCTATATTTGTTGCTGCTCAGTGGTTAATGAAGCAAACCATTTATTCAGACACCTATATAGATGTTCTGACTCTCCCAAAGGTTGATCGACTGTGACTTCTACTGAAATTACTGTGAACTTCAAATGCTTGGGACTTTGCAGATTAGATTCTTCTCCAGAAATGTTTAATGGTCATTAAAAGGCCCAATTATTTTTATTAAAGCAGTTGCTTATGTTCAAATCGGAGATGATATTTTAAAAAGTCAATGTACAATGAAATGCCAGAAAAATATTTGTTAGACTTCTTGTCATTTGTGGTCATGTTTCCCCTACCATTTTTGTAAAAACAGGAAGATATTAACCTCATCTGTGACTGCTGTTGATTTGAGAACTACTGTTCCCAACTGATCTTCAAAGGAAAAATAGTAGGAATAAACATGAGGGCTGTGCTATGTCATAAAAAGTCATGAATCTTCCTTTAGGACAGATTTTAAGAAAAAACAAGCAAACTGCAAACAAAGACCATGACAGTCTTTCCTCCTGATGTCTGTACAGTGTATTGGTGGATCTGTCTTTTGATGCTGCAATAGTAAATAACTGATTTTGCTGTATGCTTAGAAGACTTCAAAGCTTCCTGATGCTTTCAATTTTATTAAAACATTCCACAGTCAGGTTTGTTCAATATGCTTTTTTGAATTTTATTGGCAATTGCACTCACTGTCAGTGCTTTGAAATAGTGTTTTGTTTTTTCAGTTGGTTATTTCACCATAGCAATACCATTAACACAGCCAAATAAACTATTAGAGAGAAAACACTAACCCCTGCCAGGTGTTACTACTGCTCTGGAATAAATATTGCAGGTCCAGTGCAGGAGCACTGGTGGCCAGAAGGATCCTCCAAAGGTGAGTGGTTGGCAGCTGGATAATAAACTCTGTTCCAAATTAGTGCCTATTTAGATCTGTGAGGGAGAGGGTGAAATGGGCTTGCTATTCGTCTTTGATGGTGTGTTTGAGGGCCAGATATGGCTGAATTCTTTGTACATAGCAGATTGCAGAGACCGCTGCCTAGCTGCATTCTTTAAAAATGGGTGGGATCTGCAGCTATGATTTAGCATTTTTTTCCCCAGTGGATGGTGGAGTACAGTGAACATAGCCGTCTGTTTCACTGTGTGGAGCCACAAAGAACTCCCAGTATTGGCTGGGGAATGAGTGAAGAGATGAGAGGCTCCATGATGGGACTGAGGCTAAAGGTCTCTTAGGTTCCTCAGAAATCTTCTGCCATTGTCTGTCCTTTCCTTCACTGCTGATGCCACAGCTTTCTGGGTAATGAAAGAGATCATCTGACATAATTCTGAAGTCTTTCCATAGAGATGGTTCCCATATGTTTGTTTGCAAGAGTGAATTCTCAGAACTGTTTCAACTACCACACTTTTTTTGTAATTAGTGCTTGCTAATTCAAGCAGGGCAAGGGGTCAGTTTTACAAGCGCTTATGCTTTACATGGAATGTCTCTCCTTCTCCAGCTGTTGCTGAAAGCTTACGAGTATGTGTAGTGTGTTTATTAGGACAGCCCTAAACCACAAAGATTTTATGTGGGTTTGAACTAGCAGTTTGTCATTTTGGAAATTCTTTTAAGGATAAGCCAGTGTTCCCAGGGTTACAATCTATAGTTTTGATTTGGACCCATCCCTAAATTTTATTTCTACTTCTATTTTTATTCTATCATGAAAGGACAGAAAAAGACTGAAAAAAATGGCAAGTTCAGACAACAAAATATCATCCAAAAATCAGCCTGCTCTTCCCTTCTTCCAAACTTCTTTTTATTGAGTCTCTGAAAGTCTGCAAAAGTTTTTGTCATCAGAAGAGCTATTAGGACTCCACTTTAGCTCAAGTGTTCAACTCTAAAGACTCTTGCTGTGGTGATGCCCAGGCTGTCCTTCTGCCATGTCTATCATACATAAGATCCTCAAATTAAAGTATCTCTGATAGTCCACAGATGTTTTAATGGTACATACTATCATGTGATTCTTCAACCTGCTTGTTGTTCTTCATATCTCAGGAATAAGAAGATATTTGTGATTATTTCAAAATGGTTAAAAGAAGGGAAGGGACAAGCAACCCAGTGTTTGAGTGTGGAACTCCTGGAACACAGCAGAATTTTAAAAGGGTTGGGGAATTTAACAGATAACAAGGATATCTAGAATACAAGCTCATACTACCAACATTTCTGGAAGGAAAATAAAAGCTCATTCTTAAGGATTTAAGGCTAACTCTAACTCCAGAGGATTAGGATGAAATCTTTATGGAAGCAGATTATTTTTATCTTTTCTAAAGCTTTCTCTGAAGCATCTTGTGACGGTCATGAATAGAGACAGGATATTGTAATAGATCAACATGAGATGATTATTGAGGTGGTCGTAGAGCCACAGCAAGGAGAAAAGTGTGCGTGTGTGCACATGCACACATAAATGTTGAGAGGTAACCAGGAGAGGTGACTTTTATAGGGTGATGCAGTCCTTCCTGTCACTATGGCTGATCACAGACAAAGTTAAAGGGAGCCCTCTACTATCCCATGCAGTGTACAATTTTGCTGCAAGCTGCTTTCACCATGAGCAACAAAATGTTTTATATTTCTTTCTTTGTCTCTCTGACCATTGCATCTTCTATCTAGAAACTATCTCTAAAAGCACCCCGAAGTATTGGTATTTAACATGAGGATGACAAGGAGGCACTGTTTAACAACTGCAGAAGAAAACTGATTCAGAGCCAAATAGATTTTTTCAGACACTATCTTTTATTTTTAACAGGGTGACAGATGTGAGCACTGATGGTTGCCACTGGCAGTGATGTGAGAGCATGGAAGACGTAGAGCTGTCACCTTGGCTGCTGCTGAGAAGAAAGTACTGGGAGCAGAGCCTGGTCCTTTGGGAGCTCCGTGAGCAATGAAACAAGAATTTTGTCATCCCAAAACTCCTTGGCTATCTTGTGAATTTTTGAAAAATTCACAGCACCAAGGAGACTAAGGGAGAGGCACCCACAGACTCTCACATGGGCAAAAGCACTAACCTGTGTGGGTGCAGAAGACTAGCAGGGCAAGCCCCTGTTTTGTGCAAGCCCTTGCCCCACAGCTTCACTTCTCAGAGGTTTCTCTATCTACTACCATCAATGCTTGGTTATCAGCAAAAGCATTGCTCTGTCCTCTTCACAAACTGCTTATCATCAAAGATGAGAGCTGCACATACATTTTCCAGCCCTTCCCCCACAGCTACTTGTCATTAAATGTGACAGGCTTCTGAAGAAGTATTGTTACTTGTAAATAAAATATGGTTGCTAAGAAACACTATGATTAACATGCTGACAATACAACCTTCTTTGATTGTTTGGGCACCAATTGTCTGCTTCTGTAATCAGTGAGGAAATAATTTTTGGAGGAGATTTGTCAGGCTGCAGAAAACTAGGTTTTTTGAATTAAATTAGAATCTAGTGTTTCCATACAAAGAAAGGGTCTCCAAGCCATAACTCTTCTTTTTTTTTTTTTTTCTTTTGGCACATGATAATTTTTGTGTTGCTGTTCATGGTAATTTTTCATCTTAATGTTAATAGTGTATCTGCCAAAATATTCAAATAAAGGAAACTGGAAGCTCAGGCTCATTAAATTTTTATGTGTAGATTCTATATATTAATTTTCTTTTTGCTGGTTCTAGGCTCATTTTGAATTTCTCCTACTCTCAAATTCTTCCAGTTATTAGGGACTTTTGAAATTAACCTTTCTGATCTACATATAGAAACCACCTGTGCCATTATTCCAGTACAAAGCAAGGGATTTGAGTCTCCTTTTCCATTAGGGGGAGACAGAAAAATGGTGACATTTCTTCTTTTTTCAGCAGATTGCCTCTGGTGCTAATGGCTGAGGCTTGGTGAAAGGAGATGATCAGACAGAAATCATACTTCTCAGGTAGAAAATTACCCTTCTCACCTGCTATAACCGGATGTGTGACTGCACTTGCATATGTTGTAACAGATGGTGTTTCACTGAAGAATGGCTGAAAATGGCACCTTCCTACCCAATGTTTCCGCCTGCTGTGTGTATTTAGAGTCATGTCTGCTTACTAGAGTGTTTAAAAAAAAGTTGTATTGCCTATTAGTCTTGCAGAGCCAACTGAGAGATGACGGGTGGCATCTCTTTTCTGCTAATGTAAATGGTATTCCAACCACAAGGCACCTGTGCTAGCACATGGAAAACAATGGTTCTGCACAGGTATCTATGTAGGCACAGCCTGCAAACAGCAGAGATGACTGCTGGAGTCCAGTTCAGCCTGGATGTCCTCTATGGTGGTGGTAGATACAAACT
>VYZW01049427.1:0-19878 GCA_013401315.1 Balaeniceps rex
CGTGGCACAAGTGTCAGGGGGACAGGGGTGCTGGGGATGCCGTAGGTGTCGGGGGCCAGGGAGGATAGAGGGGAGCCCCGGGTGCTGGAGGTGGTGGGGGGCTTGGGGGGCAGGAGTGTGGAGGTGTCAGGGCAGCTGGGGATGCCATACCTGGCGGAGGTGGTTGGGATGCCTGTGGTGGCAGGCGCGCCGGGGGGGCCCAGGGTGCAGGGAAGGGCTGCAGGTGCTGCCCAGGCAGTTGGCAGAGGTTGGTTGGTCCTGCGCGAGAGAGAGGAGGAGGAGGAAATGCTGGTGTTGCCATGTGAAGCTGCGTCGGGGGGGTGGCCGAGTGGATGGAGAAGGAGGAGGGAGAGGTGCAAGGGAGGAAGGGCTGTGAATTTCCCCCCAGTGTGTGTGTGGGCTGCCAGGGTTGGGGGGTCGGTCCTTACCTGTAGTGTAGAAGGTTTGGGGGCAGAGTAATGGGTGCAGTAGGCGAGGCGTGGGAGGGGCGCAGGGGCCGCAGGGTGGGTGCCACAGGCCTGGCAGTGCCATGCTGAGCTGCGCTCGGTGGCTGGTGGGTTGTGTTTGGCAGCTGGGGGTCTGGCCGCTTCTGTTTGATTGTGTCCTAGGAAGGAATGTTGGGGCTGGCAGTGTTCTGTCCCACCCCCGAGAGCTTTGGCAGCTCTTCGTAGGGAGATAGGGTTAAGAAAAGAGTTAAAAGAAGAGTGAGAGTCAATGGCTCAATGTCCAAGTGGAAAGCAGTAAGGAGTGGTGTCCCTCCAAGGTTCATCCTGGGACCAATCCTATTTAATCTGGAATCCTGGAATCCTCGAATGCTTTGTGTTGGAAGGGAGCTGTAGAGGTCATGTAGTGCAAGCCCCCTGCAGGGAGCAGGGCCATCTTTAAGTAGAGCAGGTTGCTCAGAGCCCCCTCCAAGCTGAGCTTGAATGTTTCCAGGGACGGGGCATGTACAGGCTGTCTGGGCAAGGCGTTGCAGGGCTTCAGCACATTCATTGTAAAATTGTCTTCCTTATCTGTAGTCTAAATGTGCCCTCCTTTAGTTTCAAAGCATTAGTCCTTGTCCTTTGAGAAGAGGCTTGCTAAACTGATTGTCGCCATCTCTCATGAGAGCCCATGTGGAGTAGTGCGTCCAGCTGTGGGGTCCTCAGCACAGGGAAGACATGGCTGGAGCTGTTGGAGCGGGTGCAGAGGAGGCGGCAGAAATGGTGAGAGGGCTGGAAGAGCTCTGCTCTGAGGACAGGCTGCGAGAGTTGGGCTTGTTGAGCGTGGAGAAGAGAAGGCTGCGGGGAGAGCTTCAAGCAGCCTTTGAGTACTTCAAGGGGGCTTCTAAGAAAGCTGGGGAGAGAGTTTTTAGCAGGGCCTGTAGCGGTAGGACAAGGGGCAATGGTTTTAAAGTGCAAGAGGGGAGGTTGAGACTAGCTAGAAGGAAGCCATATTTTCCGCTGCGAGTGGTGAGACCGTGGCACAGGTTGCCCAGAGAGGCTGTAGGTGCCCCATCCCTGGAAGCATTGAAGGTCAGGTTGGAGGGGGCTCTGAGCAACCTGCTCTAGTTTGGGATGGCCCTGCTCCTTGCAGGGGAGGTGGACTGGATGATCTTTGCAGATCCCTTCCGCCGCAAAGCATTCCCTGATTCTGTGATTGATGTGAAGTATTTCAGTGAGGTGTGTATTTGAGTGCAGGTGTTGGAGCTCTGCCCTCCTTAAAGAAGCTCCCTTTGAGAGGGGGAAGCAAGGTAGCTGCTGGGCAATCATTGCCTGTTCAAAGCAAAAGCAGGTCGAGCAAAAGCAGGTCTTTAGAGTAAACATTGTTTATTGCTATGGGTGGGATTATCTCCTCCTATGAGACACTGTGGAATTAACTCTTACCAAATAGCCAGCAACTTACGTCACCGGGCAGTCAGTGCCGAAAATGAATGGTGGTTTTTAAGTAAATACAATGGCCTTGGACTTCTGTAAAGCATTTAAATTAGCAGCATATAACACTAGAATGTCAAAGAAATCTCCTTGTAATGGATTCAGTACAGGAAGATCTCAGCAGTCCGCAGAGGAGAATCGCTGTCAAAAGGAGGGACGTTTATGGAAGTTTCACGTAGATCAAAACAAGGTCTGACACCATTCCACATTTTTATTAGTCACTGAGAAATAAATACAGAAGCACTGCTGATGTACGGCCCAGGTATCCATTAGATTTACTGCAGAACAGTAAATCACAACGAGGAAGGGACAGCTGTTTTTATTGCACCCTAATCCAAACTTAAATGTTTTAGGAAGAAAAAACACAAGATGAACCTACAAAAAGGTGAATTGCTCTTGGAAAGCAGTGGCTCCAGAGAGGTGTTAGACATTTAATAGATGGTGAGTGAACAGGGGCTGTCATGGGATATACCGTCATGATAAATCACAAATGTGATGCTTGGAGGCACACACAAGGCAGGTGTGAAAGGATCAGCTTCTCCCCGTCCCTTTGCATGCAGGAAACCTGGACTTTTGGGAGAACCAGAGATCTTCCTTGCTGCGGTCATGTTCCTGCTACATTGCAATGCTCAGTTTTGAGTGCAAGCAATAATCATGACCTCCTTTTTTTTGTACCATTTAAAAGGCGTTAGCCCGATGGATTGCAAACTTGGGGTTATATGAGATTTCCAGGAAATTAATGTTCTTACTTTTTAAACAAAACCCAGCGCATTAATGATCTTGGTGTGTCTTTTCAGTGCAAAGGCATTTCTCCATGGCACATCCAGTCGTCCCAGTGCAACGTCCCCATGCCACGAGTTCAGTCCCCCCAGGGCTCCTGTGTTCGGCTCTCTCCCCTGATATTAGGATGCAGAAACTTTCCAGCTGAACAGGGTGTCAGAAGTTGCTCCCTGAGCTGGTCTTCACTTGCAACACCTTGAAGAGGGTGAAGAAAGAGGTACCTTGCTGCAGGGAGACAGTGTGGATTTTGGAAACAGGACAGAACTGGAGAAGGCTAATTATACAACACCTCAGCACCCATCAATCGCATGTCTTTATTTTCATGACACTTGTCAGGACGGGGAGGCAGGGAGATGTGAGCCTCCTTCTATAGGCACGAAAATGAGGCAGAGAGACACTAAAAGCAAGACTTACAAAGGGATATGGGTAGATCTCATGGGCCTAACGGTTGCATTAGATGTGCCATTCCTAAACCCAGTTCATCAGAGTCATGTTGCTGTGTAGCCTAGGAGGTAGCTGATGTTTAGAGATGCTCAAGTTAGTAATAGTTGCATTCCCAAGCATGTGAGTGGCCTCTATTCCAGTGTATCAAACAGTGCCAGCGGATGTTATTAGGTACTGAACCTGTCGTGATTCGTATTTCAGGTTTCCTCCATCAATCCCATTTCACAGGTTCAATCTGGTAGGAAGGTTTTAGCGAGTCAGGACCAGCACAAAACAGAGCAATGGAGGACTGGGTTTTTTTTCATTAATTCTGGGAATGGGGCTCTCTGGCAGGATGCTGGATACCAGGGTTTTATGCCTTCCTTTCTCTGAGGAGTTTGAGCCCCCATCTCTCTGCAAAGCTCTTAGGCTGTGATCCCAGGATGGGGTGTAGGTGTGTTATCTCCCTTCAGTGGGAGATTTTCAGCTTTACTTGGCATTTAAATATGAATTGCACCAGAGAGAGGAGGAGAAAACACGACCCTTTAGCCTGACTCTGAAAGGAGGAGGCTCAGGTTATGCCTGTGGTGTTGGGCTGTAAGGGTGCAAGGGCAGTGTTAAATTGTCAGCATGTTCCCTGGCATAGTTTTGATCTGTGCCAACTAACATTGACCCAAATAATCCCCAGGCACAGCAGAGGGTATAGCACGAACCGGGGGTCATTCCCAGTGAACAGTGTGGACGTGGCCACCCTTGTTTTGGGACAGTGAGCTTAGCCGTACCGCTTGGCCTCAGGGCAAAGAGCCATTCTCTTGCCTTTGCTAAACCCCATTTAGTTTGTTAGTATGAATGAAAGTGAAGGATTAATTTATGGAGCAAGGTCTGGGTCACAGGTCTCTCCCAGCAGCTCAATGAACATATGGCACATTAGAGACCCAGCTCAACAGCTCCAGCAGAAGGAGGTAAAAGCATCCCCTCCCCGAGAGGAGTCTAGAGTGGGGTCAGAGAGAAGGAAATGGGAGGACAAGCCTGCTGTGGGTTGGAAAGGTCTTGCTTGTCTATCCTACGTGCTGTGAATGCTCTGATGGGCGATGCGTTGTAACAGCGCTTACTTGCTGAGTTTGAAAAGAAAGACCCCTCTCAAAGTCTCGAGCACCTGGATTAGGTGCAGGACTGTGAAACCTATAATGGGGAAGGCCCTTTATAAATTATATGCAGTAACAAGCACCATTACGATGCCACGGACAAGGCTGCAGAGGCTGGTGTTGCCCATCCCAGCTCTACCCCACTGGGGGGGTATAAGGCATCGTGGCGCTCAGAAGACACAGCACATGAAGGTGCTGAGACAGCCCTTGCTCATGGCTTTATGGTGTTGACACATGCCAAGCCTCCTTTGAAAATCTAGTTCTGATCCTAAAAAATTTAGTCACAGGTCTGTGGTCAAAGGAGGTCGTGGTCTGGCAAGGAAACGAGTTCAGTGTGTATGTCCCAGCCATATGCTTCAGATCTCTTCTGTGATAAGGCTGTATATAGAAGTATATATGGATGTGAGTACATGTGTATATTTATACAAATATTTATGCATATTTTTACATGACTGTATGTAAACACATCTATATAAACACATTTTCACCCCAAAAAATCATTGACGCTTAAAAGTCATTTCACAATAAAGATAAAATAGGGCACCATGTCTTTTTCAAAATATTTATTATAGCATAAAACTTCAGGATGCAGCAACTTTGCCATGGCTTCACCAGGTTCATATCCACCTTGTGACTCAGGTGAAGAAATGGAGCCCAACACCTTGTGAGAATCATGTAGGTCACATGTTAAATGCACCCACAACACCCTATTTTTTCCAGTCTTGCACTTGCCGTTTTATATCTCATATTTAGGGCTAGTCTTTCTGGTCAACCTTAGCAAGGGTTGAAACCTTGTTTGCCACTTGAGATTTAATTTTCTGTCTCTTTCTTACATCAGTAAGTGAATCTTTGATGTTCTCTCTGCCAGTCATTGCGCCTTTCTGCAGCTTTATATTTGGCTTGATTGTACTATCTTGCGAACACGACTGTCTTGAAACAGAACAGCATTGATGCACAGACCATCAGTCAGAGAGAAGTCAATCTTGTTCTTTTAATCATGTGGGCTTTCCCCTTTCCAATTCTTGGTGACTTTCCTCCTACAGGAAATGAGTAGGATCTTCTGGCTCTGACTATTATAACATTTTACCACGTGTGTTCTCTTTTGTTCCTAATTTCTCTTCAAAAGTGACTGCCTGGGTTGCTTTTCTCATGTTAACGCCTGTGAAAAAAATAGATTTTTATTTCTCCTTCAGCAGCTTGTGACAGATCTTGAAACCTGTACTTGTTGTAGTATGTATCTTTACTATTTCAGGCGCTAATTAATTTTATTTATCCTCTCAATGTCCCTTGCCTTTGCAAGAGAAAGAATAATGTGTTCTTGTCCCCACTCCATTGATGCGGAGGATTGGTACTCACCCAAGAAAGCACTGGAGAGGCATTGCAGTGCCGCCAAACACAGAGCCACATGGCTCCAGCACCTTCCTCGGGGGTTTCACCCCAAGATCTTCTCCCCTCACCGGTACCTCCGTGGCACTAACTAGAAAGCCACCCCAAATGAGGGCATGCCGCATTACCTGTAATACTTTGCATGGTTGTACGGTTTCAGCAGCTCATCATCTTACAACTGCCGGTAAGTGCACATATCAGAGCGATAATCAAGGTAGAATTCTGCTTTTAATTATACCCTTTGCGACATGTTGAAATCAGCAGCATCACACAGCCCCATCTGAACGCTCAAATGAGAAAACTGGAAAAATGTAAGTGATAAGAATTCGGTAAAACTTTCCTGTTCTGATGGAGGTTCAGGAATTGAGTTTGGTTTTATGGAACTCTTGCTGAAGGCAAAATTTGGTCTTTTTGCTCTCTTTTCTTGCCTTTTCTAATTAATTTTTTATCTTTTTGTTCCATAGGACATGCTGGGTTAAAAAAAGACTGAATGTCAGAACTACTAAAAGTTAACTTTGAAACCCAAGTAATAATTCATTTAAAATCAGCATCAAACCAATGCCTCTCCCTAGTGTTCTCCATAACCTCCTCAAAAAATTAGGTGTTTCAACCAGAGCAGTTAATTATACAGACTTAATGTGGAGCAAGACATTTATAAAATCCCCTAACGGCTGATCGAATGATCAGAGAATCACACAGCATTTGCAATTAAACATAGAAATATTCTGGATTTCCGGTTGTGAGTTGCACTGTCGGTGGTAATCCTATAGTGGTGTATAATAAAACAGTTGTAAAAGCAAAGAAGCCCCCCTAGAAGATCAGGTGATGAAAAAACACATTGTGATTCTGGGATAATAGAAATCTGCACTGATTCTTCATCAGTGTCAGGTGAATTAACCAGTTCCTTTCTTCTGCGCTTTCCTAAGTTTCTCAATGAGACAACTGCATGTTGTCAAACAACTTCTCAGCATAATCAAAGATCAAAAAAATCCAGTAAGTATTTTTATCCCCAAGAAACTGGGCATCAAGTAAAGGAGTGGTCCCACTTGAAGTTTTTTGCAAGCAGAAATGTCTCTTTTCCTTAGAAAAACGTGTCGCCTAGGTAATAGCTGAGAAAATATTCATGTCCCTTTTTCGTTTGTTTGGTAGAGGATCCCACATATTCTCCACACTTGGTCTTTGAGTCCCGTGTTAATGTCAACACAGATAAAAAGTGTCTATGAAATTTTGAGGAAAACTTCCTTTGTGAGCTCTGGGAGCTAACAACCTTCCTTGTTTCTACAGACTTGCGAGGAAGTTGAAAAGCTTTCACAATATCCCGTGGAGACGTACAATTTGTATTCAGAACAGGCTTCAGAAGTGACAGCAAGATTTTCCATCGGAGATTTCCTCAATTAACCCCAAGACATGCAAATTGGCATTTTTACTAATATTCTCCAAGGTCTCAGGCTTGTGATGAGCAGAGCACTGTCTCTCATTAGCACACCTGTAAGAGCTTTGCAGCAAGCACGCGCGCCTCCCAGCATCTGAATGTTTTCCAACTCCGTTTCCAAATCAGCAGCTCCACTCTCATGGGAGGGAGAAGACGATGCCCAGAGCCCACCAGAGCCTTATGCTGGTCAAGAACGTGCAGATTGACAATGCCACTGGGTTTTGGTGGCAGTCATCTCCAAAGACTTTTAGGAGTAGGACTGAGAAAAGATTTAACCCCCTAAAACATGAGCAAATATATATATATATATGTATATATATATTTTCTGGGTTTATTTTAATCCAGATCAGTCTTGTGGTCTGGCTCAACCCATGACCATCCAAATGTTTGGGGTGGTATAAAGAGAGGAATGATGCCTGCAAAGAACAGCCACAAGCCAGGGAAGGTGGGACAGCTTTGGTAAATGCTATGGTGATTTAAAGTGTCCTTTGCAGGGCTGACCTGCTCAACACCTTCCTTGTGTCTGAATCTCACAAGGATTGGGGAAAAAAAAGGTTTTCTGAGTTCTCCCGGTGGGGTCTGTTTGGGAGGAAGGTTTCAAGGCATAGCTGCAATCTCAAGTTCTCTGAAAATGTCGCGAATGTGGGTCTACCATAAGGTGTCCGACTTCTCTACCCCCTCAACTATTAAAGAAAAGCAGCAATCTCTCCTTTTCTCCTTGTGCTTTCCAGGGGTGTCTTTCCTCAGTGTTTAGAAGAAAGCTCCCTGCGTGTGAGGGAGCTTCCTGCCTGCAAACCACAAAAGTATGGAAAAGTCTTGCAGCGTTGTAGGAGATCTCTCTGCTCCAGAGAGGAACATCGCTTAAGACACATTTTCCATGAGGAAGGTCTGGACGATGTGTTGACTAGGACTATGGGGCATGATGGAGAAATTATGTGCAGGTGTAGCTATAGGGGCATCACTGGAGAAGGCAGGCATCTAAAAGGTGGGTGCTGACAGGTGGGAGAGGAGTCCTCTGCCTATCCATTTTAAGGGTCATTAAATGAAGTGCATGAACAGCATTAGAATCAGGAGCTCCCACCCTCAAGGTAATGTCCTTTCCTCGCCATGAGTCCAAACTGAAGCTCCCAGCTGTGAAGTTGCTCTCCTGACCTTCAGCTTGTCCTTCCTGGCCGTACAGCGTCCCAGTGTCCATGTAAAGGATGGTAGTTGTCTGGAAACTGAATCCTGGCTGAGAATTGTGTGTTCTGGAGTGAAGGGTATGACTGAAAGTGAGAAAGATACAGTTGGAAGCTGTGAAGATCTCCTTGGAAATTCAGATCCTACGTCAGTGGGCACATAAAACGTGGTTGGGACATAGGTTGATGTGCACCTCATAACAATACAATGGTATAAAAGACAAGATAGATGAACTGGATGGTCTGCTTTTGAGTGCAGATACGAACATAATAAGTGTTGCAGCAAATTACTGGGGAGAAGATAATCAGGACACTATCAGAGCAAACTATAAATTATACAGCAGGGACAGAGTAATTTGCATGGTGGAGGAGTAGCACCACAGTTAAAGAAAGCAGAAAAGTCACATCAGATAAGTAAGTTAACTTTATCAACAAGTAATACTGATGCCAACAGGCTGAAATGCCACATCTAAAAGGACTGTAACAGATCTTGGCCAGGGTAGTGACACTGCCTGAGATGTCCTAAAGGAGAGCAGAGATGCTGTAGGTATACAAGATGCAATAAAAAGGGGAAAAGTCATGTACACTGGGTAAATATAATGTCTAGAGTAAATTTTTAGACATCTGTGAACAACTACTTCTTGGAGACATAGTCAGCGGAGAAGGAACTCCTGGTGCAGCCCAGGTTCACTGTGGTATTGTCAGAGAGACACTCTATACGAGAAGCCGTAATGTACTGAGCTTCGGTATTGTTGTAGGAACAAGAAAGCCAAAAATATCACAAGCGCAGTCTTGGATTTAAAAAAGAGCCCTGTGAAAAATGAGGCAACTTGTTAAAAGGAAATTAGTAAGAGCCGCAACTGGGTGAAATGTTTGCAAGCAGCAGAGATATTGTTTAAAGACACCATATTAGAGGCTCAGAGAAAATACATGGAGTGTATCAAAAAAGACTTTTAAAAGACCAGAAGAAAGCTACTGTAATTAAAGATCAGAGCAAAGGAGGCTATTACAAGTAAGAAGACTTTGTGTTCAAACAAGGAAAAAATAGAGAGCGTACATTCTATTAAAAAGGTAGACTAAAAGATTTGAAGAACAACTTTCTAAGAGCACGAACAAATTATCAATCCTTTTCCAAACACGACTGGATTAAGAAGCCTGCCAGTCAGTACAAAGGGCCAACAGAGGACCAGGGTGTAAAATGAATAACATCAGGCTGTGGTGTATGCATCGAAGAACGCCAAAGGAATTCGAATCTGAACTGTTTGTACAGAGGAAATTGCTAGTAATTATAACAGAGAACAGAAACGTTAAATGCGTGAAGTCGGGGAAGAATCCACATGGGTTTTGCAGGCTGAAGTCTTGCTTAGCAAAAGTGCTAGAGCTCTTCACCAGCACCGAGTACGTTAATCCGGTTGCGTTGCCTACATGACCTTTCAAAGGCCCTTACCAAAGGCTGCAAAGAAAAGCAAGCTGCCATGGTCATGAGATGGTAGAAGAGATGTATGGTTTGTCCCTGATTAAAGGACAAGCAACAAAGCGTTTTGCAAGAGCGGGGGATTGTTAACAGGATCGCCGTGCTGGGAGGTGGACTGCTGAACAGATCTGATCATACTGGATGATACATTCGCCATGGTACATTTGCCCTATTCTCAAATTCTTCTACAAGTGCTTGTGAGTGGCTTCATCAGAAAGAGGCGACTCCTCAGTGGAGTCCGTGCTGTCCTGCCAAGGCTGGACCCAAGCTCTAGTGAGCCTGGGAGGAGGCTGCAGAAGACCCAGACACAAAAATACCTTTGCAAGGCTTGACTCAGCCTAGCATTTTGTATAAACTGGTATATAGGGGAAACAGCTAGCTCAGTCCTTTCCCTGGCCTCGAACGCTGCTTGCATGTGATAGCATGTATCTTGCCTGCTGACACGTTTCTGTAGGTGAAGTCAAGATTAGTAAAAGTATTCAAGATGGAAGCTCATGGTGGATAAAGGGAAAAGCTGCTGCCAGGGCCCCTGTGTCTTGTAGCTTCAAAACCTTCTCCCTTCCCCATCTGCCTTTTTAGCTGGCAGAGCACTCTGCAACGTCTGTATTTTCATCCGGCAGGCTGTGAAGGGCAGAGGGAGGAGGAGGAGAAATGGTGAGTTTTGCAGCGGTTGTTATTCTCGCTAGGGGTAAGCTGTATTTGTCTTTGGGGAAAGGTGACTATTGCATGCTCTCGTGACATCAAGTTAGATCTTGGAATGTTTAAAATAATAGGAAAAATGCATTTCCCATTGACTTCTTTGGGAGCAGCTTGCACATTTCTGCAAGCAGATGGTATGATGTATATTAAATTATCACTTATGTCGGGGGCTTATTTTAAGGATGCAAGTGTCGTCTCTTGGTATTTGTGCCAGAACTGCTCATCCCCAAACCAGGATTTTTGTATCCTTCCAGCTATCCTGGAAAATATTTGAAGGAACATGCCCTTCCCAAAGACAGGTAAAGACGGTATCATCGTGTTCTTCTTTTGCATCTTTTAATGAAAGGGGAAAGCAATTTTTAAAATCCCCTTTATAAAAGAAGGGTCCAAATTGGCATTAATTGCACTAAAGGCAAATGTCCCCCAGACTTCATTGTAAGTCTCCTCCACTTGGGTTAAGGCTCACATTGACGAACAGTGACAACATGAATAAGTAGTGCGAACATGACTAGTGAAGACCAAGAAGACTAAAGCAAATGCTGAGTCATCAACAATATTTATAACCTCCCACACTCAGAATAGAAGATACCAAGGGCCTGCAATTACAGAGATATGACAAATGTTGAATTTTTAATGACTCCAGCTGTAGGACACTTCATCGTCCAAGAACATTGCTGCTGAAAGTCATAACCTTTGTTTAATCCATGTACATTGGTTGTAAGTTATGCTCTGTCTGGTTTGCCCATAAAAAGTATTGCTATTGGCTACCTAAAAAGCTATGACCAAATTTGCAGCTACCCATATCCCATTTTTCACTGTTCTGCTCCCCTCCATAATCTGGTTTTATAACAGACTACTCTTCTGTGTTGCTCTTACACTCATTTTGATGCCTTATACCATACAACTGTCGAAACACACTCTTCTGTGGATGATCTGTACTTTAATCCTCTTCACACCGCTGTTTCTAAACTAGCCTAGTAATTCTGCCCCGTCACTGTGAAAAACTACATTCCATAAACAACACCTGCACTGGGCTCATTATGGCTTTGGGATATTCTGTCTCATTTGGAATGTAAGTTTCTAGGGGGCAGAAGAGGTGACAAAGTGCCACTGATTTCCCTGGGACTAAAATATCTAGATACCAAGAGAATTTCAATACCTAAGCATCTTTGATGATCTGGACCTCTGCCTTCCTGTATGTGCTGCATAGCAATACACTGCGTAGCAATTCCAATAAAGAATGGAATTAAAAGTCAGTACATCCCATGGATGATAAAGAAGATAATTTAATAGGCAGTCAGATATATTTTACATATGCTGCTAATTTATTTTCTTCCAAATAGAATATTACCCAGCATTTAATTTCCCTCAAGAATCCAGATGCTGTCAGGAAATGTCCTGGTATTTTTGTTTAAAACCGAGAAGCATTTCAGGTGTCTCTTAATCCATTTTATTATGATTTCTCCAGTGAAACTATCTCAAATATACAACCTTTCCATTTACATCAGCACCTGAGTGCGTTTTGCCAAGCAATGACAGGCTGTGCTGCATATCTATTCCCAGAAGAGCTTTCTGTGTTGCAATTCAATAATCACTGTTATTGCTGGATGCCAGAGCAAAAATAAGATATCCGCGGTCAAAGCCCTGAAAATTTCTCATCACCTTTAATGAAATACCAGTTTTATTTTATTTTCACACGCTTTTCTTATGCACGGAGATGAGGAAACAGCTTACTTTTCATGAAGATCATCTTGGAGCACACTCATTGCCTGGTTTGCAGGGACTGCCTGCTGCAGTGGAGGAAGGAGCCCACGAGAGGGCTCAGGGAAGCAGCCTGCATCCCTGGACCAGCATCCCTGGACCAGCATCCCTGGACCAGCATCCCTGAGAAGATGCTGGGCAGGGTGAAGCAGGGCCTGGAGGGAAAGCTCATCTGTTCAATCATATTCACCATACTCCTTAAAACATCTCAATATGGGGCAAGCAAATAACCAAGCAGTCCAAACGACATCAGCTTTTATTACCGTGGATAGTATCATACATGTATTTTTAATCTTTTGCCTACGTATTTCTTACAAACTTTATTGATAACAGGGAATGTTGCTGTACGGTAATATACGATAGCACTTAAAGCTGATGAAGCTCCCTTTCAGTTTTATAGTATTGGCACAGCAGGCTCTGCTGAGCACCACGTGAGCACATTTATAAAAAGCTTATTACAGCATATAGCACAAGAGTTGTTTTTCTAGCCCTGTATGGGAAACCAGCACTATTAAACATGATTATTTCCCTTAGTAGGGCAGCGTAAACAACTCTGTCATTTGTTTTTATAAAGTGATCAGTGCCACTGCATACAAACCAGCGCCGATCGACAAAGCCGAGGCATCTACTAGACACTGTGCAATGCATTTAAAACCACCGGTGGAGCATGTTTATGTTGCATAATTTCCCCCCCAAAAAACTTAATTGATTCCATTAGCCTTTTTTTTTTTTTTTTAATTGTGAGGTTTTGCCGTCAGGTGAAAACAGAATCACAAAGAAAGCCACAATGTGTTGACCAAGTGTATATCTATGCATATAAGCAAAACGGTCTGCCAAAAATACATTAGGTGACATGTAATACTTTTTCCACTATCTCATCTATTACAAGTCAGCCTGCTAGGAAAAAATACCCTTCTTTTATTTACAGAAGAGATGTTTTTACAGATTTTGAAGATATTCGGTGTTATCTGCAGAATTTATTATGGGAGATTACAAAGGAAATCCAGTATTTGTATTTGTAAGACAGATGACATCAGTACCTCCAGCAGAGCAGTGTGCTGTGCAGTTGCCTTAGTGAAATGTTACCCCAAACTATAGGGACAGTTATACATGTTCTCATTGCTTATTTTTTCACTATTGATAGTTTAAATAAATAAAAGTCCTTAATATAGTTTAGCCACTTGTGCAGATTTACGTGAATGTACTTAAGACTTTCAATGACTTGGAAGAACTTGAAAAAGATAAATATTTTAGCAAATATGAATTTGGGGTTCAGGAAGAAAAAAGGTTTTGGTAAGGGAGGGAATAAATCTTGAGGACTATGAGATCAGTAGGGAAATCTGGAGCAGGGAATGTAAAACACTAGTTATGATTGGGAATATGAAAGATACTGTGCTAAATAAAATTTTGGAATGGCTAATCAATGTGTAATATGAGTAAAATTTTCATGGGGTTGAAATTCGCTTTAAAATTCTACAGTTTTTCCTAGGTAAATAAAGGAAACCATTTTTGCCTAATTTCAGTTATCAAAAAAAAATCAAGCTATCTGCTCTAACTACTCACCAGGGCACTTGATGTGAGTTGAATGAAATAAACCTCTCTGGAAAACAGCCCATTCTATCTGCTCCACTCTCCTACTTTAAGATGGGATGAATTATGTTCTGAAGATACTACTCTTCTGTTGTTTGCTACAGAAAATATCTAGATGCCCGGCTTGGATGGGTTGCCATACTTCTAAACAGCTCAAGTTAGGTGATATCAGTCCCACCCAAAACTGTTTTTCTCTGCCCCCACCTGCGGTGATTTATTTCTATTCATGAAGGCCATCCTGCAAAACGAGAGTTCAGGGTGATAAAACCACAGAAATCCCAAAGTGAACTGTACAGAGAATATTTATTGAGAAATTTATTGCTGAAGGTACAGTTTTACCAAGAGAAGGGCTGTGTCATGATGGCTTCCAAGTAGTGAAACCTGTGTTAAAATTTCAGATTTTAGGCAGGGAAAGACGGTAATGACAATCTAAGCTGATGTGTGCAGCACCGGCCACTGAATGTACCCAGTAATTTGCCCTGTCATAAATTGGTACCTGATCTATAGAATATTTTGTACCACAGTGGGAAATCTTGATTTAAAAACCCCAGGGTTGAGCCTCAGCTGCTGGTAACTTCTCTTAAGCCTAGGAAATTTATGGAGCTGTGAGAAGCCACGCCATTGAAGGAGGTACCTGCTAACTCTTGGGCTACGAGCTACCTGGCTGCAAAGTGTTAATGCAGTTCTAGCAGTGTTTGCATCTCTGCAGGACAGAAACTCAGCGGCGACAGGCAATCCTGCACAAAGCTGCTCGACAGCTAAGGCCTTTGACTTTTTGTGTCTGGGTAGGATTCGGCTCAAGATTCGGAGACGTTTTAAGTGTCTACATATGCATAGGGCACCTGAACTCTGAAGACGGGCAAGGGTTTTCTGTTTGATAGTCACTGGAAACTGGAGTGAATGATTCAGCGATCATTGCTCAGCTGAATTGCTCTCCTCACAGTGTTGATGGTAGGACTTTTTTCAGCTGCTCCCAAATGGGTGCTGAAAGCCCTTTGAAATGTTCTGCAGCATCAGAGACGTCTGCGTGGAGCTTGCAGATACGAGACAAGATGTTTGTGAGATCAGTGCCAACCTGGAGGAGCACCTGAAGTGCAGGTGATGTGCCCCAGGGCATCATGAATGGTGCTACACACTTATGCACAGGCAGCGAAACCGAGCCCTGCATTTACTGGCTCTTCAGTGATGATCGTGAGAGTTCAAAATGTGATTCACACAGACAGACAGGTGTCTGCATCGCCTTGGCTTGTGTGAACACGTGGGGACTGGTTATAAAGATGCACCTTTGAAGCTCCAGTGAAGGAAAGAGAGAACCAAGGGTTGTACCTGTCAATAAGAAAACTTGCAGATAGCTTGCTTGTTGCGTTAGCACTTGTTTTTCCATAATTGCTACAGTGCAATGGAAAAATAAAGAAGAACCTGTGTGAAGAGGCTGCTTGTATCCTGCATTTTCGCCTTCTCCCTGGCACGTACGGTAGGCTCTGTTCTATTAAATTGCCCATTGTTTTTGACATCCCTCTGTAAATCCCAAATCACTGCATTATTCTGAGGTACAGTGCTGATGGCTCTTCTACGTCAGTTCCATTTTTAGTGTAATTTATGTGGCTTAATCTGTATCTAAATGCTCATCTAGATCCCAAATGGTAGGCGGATGAATGACTGATTGATCTTCCTGCCTCTCTCTAGAAACTGTCTCATGTAGATTGCTTTACTGTATTATCATCTTCGCTGTCCTTCTGGGGTAACAGATACAGCTGTGGATACAGGAATTCAGGTCTCTTGTTCCCACAAAGAATTGTGGCACTTAAAGTCTCCAGTTCCCTTGATTGAAAACCCTTAGAACCAGTTCATGTCTTTTTGCTAAAATTAGGGAACCGGCAGGTTTGTTCTGATGAAAATACGTGCTTTTTCAGCCATCTCGTTACCTGACCAGTCACAAAATGTGATTGCAATGAGGCAATCATCATAAGGTCGGTGTGTTTACAGTGATGTCATGTCGGCACTGGTCCTAAGCTCCATTATTTGACATTTTAATCAATTATGGAGAAGAACATTGAAAATGATTTCCAACTGCTAGCAGCTGGCCCAAAAACTGCAGGAGCAGTAGTGACAAAGATGGAGGATTGGTACAAGTCTGTAAGAGTAATTTAAATGGCGCCAAGGACTAGGCATAGAACACGATTTTCTATATATCTGCCATAATTGTCTGTATATTTCTGTACCTTGGCAATAAATTCCTTAAGAGCCCTTGGGAGTCACAGCAGTGTACCTCTGAGGCTGGAAGGTCTGATACTGCTCTTGGATAGACGAACGCAAACCCAAGCAGGAATCAAGAAATTGCATTACATCGGCACTTGCTTTGGTCTGACCAGTACCAGAATGCTGTATTCATTATTCACATCTTCATCAAAGTGAAAAAAAAAAAAATCAGGAAATACGTCATTTGAAAACCTGGAGATGGTACAGAGAAGTGCAATGGCAATACTTAGAGAATTAGAAAACATACTTCACTGTGATGAACTCCCAGAGTCCTGTTTATTTTATCTTGAGGGATGACCTCAGACTACAGCAGTAGGTCTGGATATCAAAAACTGGATAAAAGAAATCTCTTCATTCTAGGAAAGATAAACTAAGATTTAATGGGTGGGAGCTGAAGCTAGCCTAAAAATAAGATGCATATTTTTAACAGTAATCAAGCACTGAATAATCCACTAAAGCCTGTGGAGGATCTTCTTTCACTGCATGTTTTCAGATAAAAAAAGAGATTGCTTTTCCAGGAGATGCACACTGCAGCACAAACCTGCCTTTGTAATCAGCGTATTACCACCGAGATGGTTACATAGGGCTTTATCGGTTTCAAGATACAGCAAATTTTGCTACATGGGAAAAACGCATCTATCCTAAACCACAAAGGCTAGCAAATTTAACTCTGAAGGATTACGTACAGTAAATGTCAAGTCTGGAAAAAATGGTGTACATTTTGAGCAAGTTCCTAGGACTGGATGACTAGGAATTTGTGTAGAGCCCTGGCTGAAAGGACACAGGTAAGCCCACATCCCTTTTCTTCCTGCTCTCTCTCTTTCTCGCAGCTCTTTTTTCCTTCTTCACACTGGTTTCCTGAAGATTTTTAGCATATGCCGTAAAATTGCTGTGCTGGGAATATATGATTATGACATGGGAATGCAAGCACTGTGTAGCTGCCTTAATCTAGGCTTTTTTTTCTGATACACTTCTAAATTCAACCTATGTGTTGGCACATATAAAGTCTGTGGTTGTGTGTGAAGCATAGTACATTATAAATAAAAAGATAATCATGTTCTGCTGCTTGCTTGGACAGGTAAATCCGTATCAAGAAAACTTTGAAAAGTTAGAAAGCAATTTTCAGACTCTCCCAGCCAGACCTCAACCTGCAGAATGAAAGAAGGGGATAGTCCACACTTTCCTGAAATGTAAGTGGGATTTACCTAATTTCAAAAGTATTCTGTTTCCATGGAGCCAAGAAGCACTAAGCACTTTGGAAAATCAGCAGTTTTTATTTGTTAAGTGGCATGATGGCTTATCACTATTTAATACTTCGGATACAGTTACGAAGCAGGAACACAGTGTGTGAAGTGCCATACAAACACAGAATGAAAGACCGTTTCCTGCCCGTAATAGCTGTAATCGAAACGCATCAACAGCCCGGCTATCTGTCATCGCTCTAACCACTGTTTTGGAGTCCCACCACCAATCTTTCAGTGCCCTGCTCTGCCGTTATCAGCCTCACAAACGAAGCAGCTGAATGCAATGGGTGACAAAGCAGTTTTTCCCGTAAGAATTAACATAGTGGAAAGGACACCTGTGATTTAAGAGATACGCACCATATATAAATACACAGGGACAGCACGTATGGCGTGGAGGATCACTGGGATCATTTGAGCTGAGACAAAGCTGGCTTTTCAGCAGCTGGCATTTCAGAGCACATCAGGACGCTGGAAGATCTCGGCCACTTCATCTGTGAGACTGAACAGCCAAACATGTCTGTTTTTCTGCCCTTCACCTCCAACTGACCTCAATTCATGCGAGGAAGATGGCAATGAAAATGCAAGCGTTCGCAAAGAGGCAGCAAGGATGCTCACAGTAAATGAGCCAGGCTGGGCATTCAGGCTCGCAGCTAGATATGCTAACTCTTACGGGAGAATTGCATTGCCATCCATTGCGACGTTAACCAGTGCATTTTTTAGAAACATATTCTTGGCAGATAGCGGAGTGAGTATAGATGTATATGGTGAAACGGGAGAAACGGTCAGTATAAAACCAGTGGATGTCATCATCTTTAGTGGCTTCTTACAAAGTAAGAAAGAGCTGGGAAATGGCGGCGTGACTGTAAAGGAGAGAACAGCTAATTTCTGAACATGTTTTAAATGAAATTCACACTTTGTTATCAAACATTTCTGATTCTTACTAACTTGTACCATCAAAATATCACATTCATTTATCATCTGCATCTCTCGATATTCACTTATTCTTTATTTAATGGATTTTCTTCAGGTTCTGGCAAGATTTTTTGGAGGTCACCTGAGGTTCTCTCAGTCCTGATCTCAATGACTCTAACTGTATCAAAATTTAATAAAACTTGAAAAATTGACCGCAATCTTGGGACTACTTGTGCTCAAAGAGGATGTTGTTCACATTTCAAACACAGGAACAGCGAATCTGAAAACAGAGATGGGACAGCTTGCCTCTCAGGCTCCCATCTGAATTCTTAATTTTAAGGAAAGTCTAATAAAACATGAATTTCCTGCTTCTCTAGATTCTTTTAGGAGCACGTGGGAATTCTCAATATTGCCATAAATATCCAACTCCTTTATAAATATGAATTAAATTCTATGTCTCAAGAGTATCATATCCGTGTAAAATCCAGCCTGATGATGAGCTGAATGGAACTGCATTCCTTTGTCACAGACCATTTTTTGAGAGAATTATCTGGCCTTCCTCTCACAGACTAGGCGTTAGTCTGTCGCTTTATCATCTTCTCTCCTATTCAGCCAACAATGCAACTTTTTCAAAACCCTCCAGACGAATTTTGCATCGAATTACTATGCTTTCCCTTCTTTAACTTCTTTGCTTCTTACTTGTGCGTTGTCTTTTCCCATACTCTGAAATTCTCAGCGCAAGATCCCTGCCTAGTTCACAAACCTCCTTTGGAAGGTGGTGGACAAATTTCCCTTCTATCTATAGACCATGAGTATATGTATATATGTCTTCTATGTTAGAAACCTGCCAGTGTTATACGTTCAATATGCATAGTATTACCCCCAAAGATATGGTGAATGTTTTCCACAAGTACTTATACTCTGTTTGCTTTTTGTTTCTATTATTTTTATTGCAAACATACGCGCAGACACTGATCCCTGGAGATGTACGCTTAGAGCATCTTCATACAAAAAGTACTCTGCAAGACTGGCATGATGCAGTGTGTTGGCTAAATGTAACATAGGGGAGTGCTGCATGTATCAACCACCAGGAAACGCTGGGGGAAAAAAAATACATTATTGTACAATAAAAGAGATTACTGCATGAAGAGTCTGGGTAGCATGTTTCCCTGAGTTATGTTTGCACAACCCTTCCCTCCTCAACTGGGAGCACGGGCAGCAAGCCGGGGGGGTGATGTGATGTGCATACATACCCCAAGAGGGGCATGCATACAAAAACCCCTCCCGAGGCAGAGCCCATGCAAAAACATAGTGGGTGCAACTCTACCGGGGACCCCAGAGCAAGGAGCACACCACGCAGATGTTGACAGCTCAGGGAGCAAGGCCGGGGACAAAGCTCAGCAGGCGGAGCTCAAGCAAAGGGTTACTTTTGGGTGGGGGGGGCACGCAAAGCAGGGCAGGTAAACCCCGAGCAAGCGCTGCCGGTCTGACCTGCCAGCACACAGCGCCGAAGGCGCACCGCTCTGGGGCACCGGGAGGCGGGTGCCCCCTCCAGAGCAGGCAGCCNACAGCCAGGAGGCGGCTGCACCCCCCGGCGCACCCAGGACGGAGTGTGCGTTTGTGTGGGTGTAGGGGGTTGCTCTCTCCACAGCCCCCGGGACGCGGGAGCCGGGCGGGGGAGG
>VYZW01049427.1:20060-33230 GCA_013401315.1 Balaeniceps rex
CCCCCCCCCAGCGGGGCGGGCGAGGGCCGCTGCGGCGCGTGCGCGGCGGGGCGCTGGGCCCCGCTGTGGGCGGTGTGAAATGGCGGCAGGGGCCGGTCCCGGCGCGGCCTGGCGGGTGGGGGGTTCCTGGTTGCAGGGTGCCGCGGGAGCGGACTCGTTCTGTCAGCCGCACCAATGCGGCTCCGGCGCTCTCTTGTCATGAGAACAGCAATTAATCGATTGCTGGAGCAGCCAACAAGCGCCTGTTTTTCTCTTGGCCGTACACGAGTTTTCCGTTTGATTTTTACTGAGGGCCAGAGTAGTCCTGTTCAGGGCCTGTTTCCCTAGCCATTACTTTTTCCATTAAATAACAATACCTCAAGATGATACCTAAGAATGGTTTGGGTGTTCTAACCTTAAATGTTTGCAAAGTGTTTTTAAGTTCTTAATAATTCTTTCAATGATTTTCCAGTACTCTTCCTTTCGTTAATGTTTGCAAGGTGTTTTTAATTCTTAAACAATAATTCTTTCAATGATTCTCCAGTACTCTTGTTAACATTTGCAAAGCGTTTTTAAGTTCTTAAAGAATAACTCACTGATTGTCCAGTACTCTTCCTTTCATTGTTTGCAAAGTGTTTTTAACTTCTTAAACAATAATTTTTTCAATGATTGTCCAGTACTCTTCTGTTCATTAATGTTTGCAAAGTAGTTTTAAGTTCTTAAAGCAATAATTCTTTCAGTGATTCTCTAGTGCTCTTCCTTTTGTTGTTTGCAAAGTGTTTTTAACTTCTTAAACAATAATTCTTTCCATGATTGTCCACTCTTCCTTTTGTTTTGAGTAATTGTCTGCTGTCAGGTAAGCAAAGTAGCAACCTAGAATTAAGCAGTTTTGCCTTCTGTCAGCCCTCCTAGGAACTGAAACCATTGCCAGATGACTGTTGTCACCGTTAGATAGGAATTATAGTGTCACGTAGGTGCTCTAACACGCGTGTTCGTTCTCCCATTGTACAAGGTGTTTATTTATATGTATCTTTGCTCCAGGCACCTAAAGTCCCTAACAAAGTCTGTGAACTTAAAAAAAAAAAAGTATTTAAACACATCAGGTACGTAAGTGCTGGTGGGAGAATAATAAATGGATGCTGGCATAAGCCCAGTGGAAGAAGTGTTTGAGAGCATAGTAAAATCTTACGTTGTATAGATATGTGGTAAAATGCCGAAGGTAGCAAGAAGGTAGTGGTGAAATTAAAGGTAGCAGGAAGAGTATTATGTCAGATGTGGAGAAGGTGGACTCAAAGGAGGGGTGCAGAGATGGGGTTGATGTTGTTAGGGCAATGAACTCTAGAGATGATACCAAGAGTAGCACATTGCCTAGGTTAAAGGGGCACCTTCACATTGCTTGTTGATAAAAGCCTGGACAGAACATATGCTAGGCCCATTTTATGCTCTGTAACTCCATAGACAGAATAATTTTGTGTTGCTGTACAAAAAATGTCCTCATAAGGCCAAATATGATTTTTTTGGGCCATTTTTATTCTATGACTAAACATGGTATTATGCACTTAACAACACCATGGAGCTCCAATGAACTGCAAAAGTTAAAATTTTTAAGATGTAAACTCCTTTCAGAAAAGAATGGCAATTTAAATTTTAATGTTGTGTAACATTTACTCAGTAACATTTGTTTAAATTGCTCTTAGATTGCAGAATCAGAGGAGCGTTGGTTGGCAGGGCACTCCAGTCCAGTCCCTGTGCCGATGCTGCGCTGCCTTCTGGGCAGAGACTTTTTCCCCATGTCTAATGTGAACCTCTTGTGGCAGAGTTTGTGGCTGCTGCCCTTTCCGATGCTGTTGAGAAGGGTTTGGCTGAGTCATCATTCTCACTCCCTATTAAGCTGCTATAAGATTGCCCCTTAGTTTACCCTTCACCAGCTGAAACATACCCAGCTTCTGCAAGCTCTGTAGGTTTGTGTGCTGTATGCTGCTGACCAACTTGACCACTGACCTTGCCATTTTACTAATGTCTCTCTTGAACTGAGGACCCAAAACTGGACATGGTATTCCAGGTGAATTCTTACCAGTGCAGCACAAAGGAGAGAGTTTTTTCCTTGCTCTGCTGTCCGCGCTCCTTGTAATGCAGCCCAGTACACAGTTTGCTTTATTTGCAATGAGAGCACATTGCTAGCTCGTGTTCAACCTGTCATCCAGCATAATCACACGTCCTTTTCAGCAGGGCTGAGATTATCTTGCACTGGTGCAGAACTTGCACTTCTCCTTGTTGACCTTCATGAGGTTTCTGTTGGCATAGACCTGAAATTTTTCAAGGTCTCGTTGGACTGAAGCTCTGCTGTTTGGGATGTCCACTCTCGCTCTGTTTAGCGTTGCCCTCAAATTTGCTGAGTGTGTTTTCTGTCACATCATTCATGTTATTGTTTAGGATATTGAATGATATTGGCCCCAGCATCAGCCCCTGGGGTAACCTGCTACACACTAGACATCGAGATATTGATCTTGTGAGTCTGGTGGTCCTGCCAATTTTTCACGTGTCTAGTGCCTAGCAGTCTGTTCTTCCAGCCATTACTTTCTCAGCTTCCAAATGCAAATGTTGTTAAGTGATGGTGTCAGAAGCCCTGCTAAAGTCAACATGTATTACATCCACTGCTTTGCCCTCATCTGCATAGCCAATCATTTCATCATAAAAGGCAACCCAGCTGGTCAAGCATGATTTGCCTTTGGTAAATATGTTGACTATTCCTGATTACATTCCTGTTCTCTTTGTGTTTGGAAATGATTTCTGAGGACATACTCCATGATCTTCCTTGGGACTGAGCCGAGGCTGAGCAGCCTATAGTTCCTCAATCCTCTTTTTTTCTTCCTTAAAAACAGCTGTTACTGTAGCCCATTTCTAGTCATCAGAGATCTCCCCTATTTTTTCTAGATTTTTTTTTTCCTAGATGGGATTTTTCTAGATACCATTATATCTAGATCTATCACAGTGTTCTGATAGTGACACCACCGAGCTTCCTCCACAGCCCTGGAAAAACTCCACGTGGCTCCTTGGACATTTAACTTCTTTAAGTAGCCATAACCCATTTTTCCCCGCATTGCTGCTTTTCTTTCTGACTGTGCCAGTGCATGCAGAGGTTTTGGAGCAGTCTTTGTTTCTGAAGAGTTAGGCAAAAGAGGTTTTGAGTACTTTAGTCTTTTCTGTACTACTGCTTCATCTTTTGCTGCAGTCCGAAAGAGAGGAAAAGACAGCTGAGTGACAACTTCAGCTTGAAAGTTTGGTTTAATCTAGTCCTGTGAAAAGCTAAATTGCATTTCTGTCCTTTGTAACTTGCTGACTGTGGGATTATGTGAGACTTGACCTTGTCTGCGTAACTTTTTTTTTTTTTTTTTTTTTTTTNGTAAGGTTATTACTAATTTAGGATCTGAGTCTAAGAACATTATGCAGTTAAACCTTGTATATTATACGGATTTCTGTGAAGTGACTGGATTTTGTGATACAAAGGGTTCTGTTTGTAGAAGTCAGTTAAATGGCAATAAAATACTATACTGTGAGCTGAAAACAATACATACATTAGTAAGCTTCACTTACCCTTTTTGTAATCAAGTTGGATTTATCTGATCTTCAGCAAATTTCGTAACCTGGGAATTAGAGTTTGTTGTGGTGTTTTCTTTCCTTGCAGTAGAGCTGCTGCATTCATTTTTGAAAATTATTCCTTTCATATGATTTCTGTATAATGGTGCAATACAACATCATGCTTTATAGTAAAATCACGTATTATTTATTGCTTCTACCTTTCTAGTATAACTCTAGTTTTCAGAATTAATTTTAGTTACATAACTGCTGAAATATGGCTGTGTTTTATGAGTGTGTGAGTATATATTGCTTACACTATTTAATTTAGTATTTTATTTTATGATAGTGGTAGGAACACAAGTCAAGGAGCCCTAATAATGTAGAGGGAACATCCCGTGCAAGGCATTGTATAATAACATATATATATATATATATATACGCAAAAAAAAAAAAATTTCTGCTAGATAGTCTGAGATAGCAGTTTGTAGTAAATTAAAAGAATGTTTTGTCCCACTGGTCCCAATGAGTAGTGTCAGGAAATATTTTCTCTCTCTCTGTGGTCTCAGCTATGTTCCTAGCAGAGGCACTTACATTGTAACGTAGACATCTGTAGTGGGTTAACTTTTTTGAGGCAATAAAGGTACAGCTCATGGGTAGACAGTCTTACGATTGTTTAAACCTATTAAGCCTCTTAGCTTTGTATTTATAGATTAATAGAGCAATAATTACAAATGTGGAGGAGGTCATGGTGAACTTTAGTCTGACCTTCTGTATAAAAAAGAGCACAGCATTTCCATGAATTAATTTTTCTTGAATCAGACCATGCTCTTTAAAGAAAACATTGATTAAAAATGTCATTTGACAGAGGATCCATGGCAAAATTTCATAAATTGTTCCAATGTTTCATAACTCTCTCCATTAAAAAGGTGTGTATTTTGAATCACTTTGTTATGTTTCAACTTCCAACCATTGCAGCTTGGTACAGTTTTCTTCATGAAGATGAAAAGCAGGGTAGTATGTGTTTTCTGATTTCATGGAATATGTTTAGATCATAATTAAATTGCTGGTTAGCCTATTTTTTAAAAAAGTGAAGACTTCAACCAGACATAACCCAAGAGTTTCTATTGTGAATTTTTTATATTGAATTATTATTGTCAGCAGAAGGCACGTTTTTCAATCATTTATCAATTTTTGTTTCTTTTCCTTAAATTGTCATGAATTACTTAAGGTCTTCCTTAAGTTTTGGATATTGGAAGTAGACACTGGATTTTACTAGTGATAGTGTTAGTGTCAACTGCAGGCTTGTTCCTACTCAGTATTTTCCTGTTTGTGTATCAAAGGATAACTTAACATTTTGGGTTAAAGTGTTGCACTGGGAGCTTTGTGTTTAAGTGATAATCTTCTGCATACCTAAGAGCTTTTCAAGTCATTGGTATAGTGTCTGATTCTATTTTTAACTTTAAGAATTGATCTGCATTTGCTTCAACTATTTGATTTCATTCCAAGTCTGTATATGTTGCATTAAATTCATATGACAGTGAATTTCAGTTCTATGTGGAATTAGTACTTCAAGTTGACATACTGAACTCAAGAAAAAGTTGCACTGAGTGTTTTTGCGGAGATGTCTGGAGAAGAATGTGGCTAGTGAGCATAGGAAATTGAGATTTTTTTAGGTTTCTAGTCTCACCCTCATTGTTTTATTATTATTGTCTTCAGATATAGCAGGAATATTTCATCTTTAGTTGCCTTGATATTGTTAAAACAAATACGTGATCTTTGAGTGAAAGGGTCGCTCTGCCTAAATGCAGTTAAGCTGGGGCATGGTGCTCAGGGGGATCAATCAATAAATAACTGATGGGAAGGAGTAAAGTAGATGGAGGCACACTCTTCTCAGTGGTGCCCCGTGGATGGACAAAAGGCAACAAACACAAACTGAAACACAGGAAATTCCATGTCAAGGTAAGAAGAAAACTTGTTTTTTCTCTGAGGTTAGTTGAACAGTGAAACAGGTTGCCCAGAGGAGTTGTAGCTTCTCCATCCTTGGAGATAGTCAAAACCTGACAGGACACAGTCCTGAGCAACCTGCTCTAGCTGACCTGGCTCTGAGCCAGGGGGGTTGGACTAGGTTATCCCCAGAGGTCCCTTCCAACTTCAGCCATGCCATGACTCTGTAAATCCTCTTAGCTGTAGCTGTGGTGGTAGCAGCAGCAGTGTCCATCTTTCCTAGGATACTCCAGCGGTTATGGAATTCCCTCAGGATCTTGATGATCCTCCTCTGCTGGGAGGCTGAAATGACATCCTAAGCAGATATATCAACATAACCAGCCAAAGCATACCTGGGATGATGGTACTTCTTTAAGTGACTGCAGGAGGCTGGAGCCAGACCCTCAAGTCTTCTCTCTTTTTAGCCACACTACTTTTGCATTTCTGCCTATCTGACAGTCTGACCCATTGCAGAGTGGGGCATGCTGTCAGTCTTGCAGGATACTCTGAGCGCAAGTGGTTAGAATGTACTTCTGAATTGTGTTTGTTTTCCCCAGGCTGAGTGGAGGTATTTCAGTTTTTTCTAAAGTTTCTAGGGGATGTACTGGAGTTTTACAACAGGGGTCGCTTGCTCTTCCTTCAGAGACACACTACTTGACATTAAATTTATGCAGAACATGAACAGGTATTTGATGGGGACGGCTTTACTCTTCCTGTTCTGTCCCCTGCCTGCTGAAGTAGTGCTTGCTTTTCACAGGATATAGACAGATTGGATTCCATCCCAATTGACTGTGCATTCTTCATATGCATGAAGAATAGTGTACCTTATATTCTTACAGGGAGATTTCACAAGAGATTTTTAAATGAGATGATTTTAGGTGTCATATGTCCCGTTAGGACTCGTTTAGTTGATTTCTAATGTTGCATTTAGTTGGACGTCTTTTGAGGCTTAATAGTTTCCAAACAATGAACATTCAGAAGCAGAAATAACCCTTTAAATTGTTTTGCTTCCATACCTGTTTGTTTTAGTGGAATTTCTGTCTGTGCTAATCTTTTTTACCATTCTTAAAACACTGAACAGAAATTATTGTGGTCAAACTAGTGGCCTATGGTCTGGATACTTTTGTTTGTCTCATCCCCTGCCCTTGAAGGAGGTTGCTGACCGGGCTGCGTATGCTACCATGGGCACGTGGAAAGGTGCTAAGGCTAAAAGACTGTAACTTTTCTTATGCATGTTCATGGTCTGGTACAAAGACTTCCCGGTGGAATCTGATCCCTGGGGGCATGGGATCATCCAGTAATTTTCTCAACAGTTACTGAATCTGTGTTGTCATTAAAGTTTAAATTATGCTGACTCGTAACGATCCAGGGGCATTGCACTGACAAAGCGTACTGGATATCACTGACCTGTGATCATTGAGTAACTTAAATCATCAATACTTTCCTACCAAGGGTGAATGGCAAAATGGAGAACGGCTGAATGGGACACCCTGATCCCTTGATACTTGTGAATCATTATGTCATGGAAATCTCCATGTTTTTGTAGCCTCTTTGTACTGTGCAGAATTAGGGAGAAAAATCTGGTACCTTATGCTTATTCTGTGCCTAAATATGTATGCAGTGTTAGGTTGAGAAGTTTTAAACAGATTTTCACTGATACTCTGGCAGTTTGCCGAATTGTGCAAGGCACAAGATTTTGCAATAGAATTGCAAACTAAAATGTAAGCTTAATGTTTTCTAAGATATTTTTTCAGTAGAATATAAGGAATAAAATGAAAAATATTAGATATTTTTTCCTTTAATGATTAAAAAAGTTTGTTAATCATGGGCAAGTACAGAACTTTTTTCCAGACACGAATTTAATATCTCTATATTTCAGGTCTAAAATAGAGATTCTTGAGTGTGATTATGCCTCAGAACAAAGCCTACAAAGGACATACAGTTTCTCTTAAGGTTTAGAAGGATTAATTTCTTAAAGTTTTCTACCACTATTTACCTGATACAGTGTTTTACATAAAGAATTAACTAGTTACCCGTTTTTACTGAAGTTTATATGGAATATGGGCCAAAAAATGTGAGATCTGACTTCCACTGAAGTACAGTTCAGGAACATGTTGAGTAACAATGTCATATGTGGTCTGGCATTTCTCAAATTTCAATTTACCTTTCTAATTCAGAAGAGTTAATTACTTTTTTCTTCATTCTAAGAGACGATCTTTGCCTCACATACACTCAAGCCATCAATTTCTATAAATTATTAAATTTCATTACAGTTTCACTGTGTATGCCGAGATTTAAATCAGAAAGAATGTAAAGCAGAGTATGTTTCTTTGTGGAAGAAGCATCTCACCCCCAGTAATTGTTTGTTATCTGAAAGACAACTTCTGAAATTTGTGGTTATAACATCTTTACAGGTAGGTGTGAGTTGACTTTGCTTGCAAATCCTGTCTGTAATAACATGCCATGGCTTTTTCTTTCTTTTTTTTTTTTTTTTTTTTTTTTTCCCTTNTTTTTTTTTTTGCACCTTGTCAGGTATTTATATCTAAACACTAAATGGCTCGTTTTCCAGCCAAGTGTACAACTGTAAATATTGTACTGTCATTGGGAAAACAGGAATTACTTTTTAACCACCCATTACATTTACATTTTGGAAGGTGTTGCAAGGAGAAGCAAAGGTTAAGTCAATATAAGGAGGTTTTTTTGTTGTTTGCATGTGCTTTTTGCTCTTGGCAGCTGGAAGACAACAACAAAAAGGAAGTTAGCATGCACACACGATGCTTGATAGATTAAAAGCATACAGGAAATATGTTTACAGAGCTGCACATCCAGCTGTCAAATGCTGCTCCCAAGGTAACACCACCCCAATGAAAAAACCCTGCGTTGCCTTATCACCTCTAACTACACTACGATAGAAAGGGCTACGTCATTCATCACTAAGCCCCCTCCAAAAAAAAAAAAAAATCTCTTGTTCGAGTCCCTGGAGTTCCTGGCGGACTGCTTAGCATGCTGCTCACAGTCGGATGTGTGCGCTGGCATGAAGCAGTGCTGCACAAAGCTGTACCCCCAAGACTGCGGCGGGGCGGGTGCGGAGGAAGCTCTCCCCGGGGTTTCTCCTGGCAACAGTGCGGGTTGCTGGGAAACAGAATTACTTAAATGGGGAGAAACTTTACCCAACTGGCAGCCTCTTGAATGCAAATAAGGCTTGAAGGAGACTCCTCTTGCTGATACCGTAATTTCCCTTTCCGAAATGAAAAATGAATCCAGAGGTTCTTTATTCAGAGGATTATGTGTGGATGCTGCTCTGAGGAGTCATTCAAAGTTGTGTAATAAAAGAGGATAATTATTTCTAGTAAAAGGTAGCGGTGTGGTGCACAGGATTCAATAGCTTCTTGTTGCTGCAGTTTTGAAAAGGGATGTAACGTCTGAATTTGCCAAATTTGTGTTGTTGAATAAACCTGTCGGTTATGAGAATTAAACACAAGGGTTATATTTACTGAGGTTATTTTTTTTCACTAGAGAATATTTTATATTATTTTGTGTGAATCCTGGGATACATTGGACTTCTTTGGCTAACTGTGTCCATTTATCTTTAGTGCAATTTTTGCATGAATGACATTGACCTGACATTTAGGTAATGTTCTGATTTCAACTCAGAAAATAAGAAGGTTGAGAGAAACATCTCACTTTCTTCACTTGGCCTCCATGCTACTGTTAAAAACCTTTTGTGCTCTGATGCTAAAGATTTGTGGTGCCAGCTGTGCTGAGTGGTGCTTATGTAACTCTGATGAACACATGTGCTTTTTAAATATGATATTTGGCTGATTTTGCCATAGTCACTCTAGCACAAAGGTAGCATATATGGGGAAGACTAAGTTGATTTTAAATGTATGGCTGTTGGAGCTATTCAAATACAAGTAGTAAAATACCATGTAGTAAATGAAGAGGTGCCCCAGATTGCACAGGTGCCTCTGTAACACTCATTTGGTGAATGTATATCACAGGTAGAGACATGGGATTAGGCTGCCCATTGTTCCTTCTCTTTCCACACCAGATAAGAGAGCATGGGGAAAAAATTGTTTTGGCTTTACATTGTACCAGGCACAGAGCTGGGATAGAGCACTGGAAGGGACTGTACGTATTGTTGAATTGCTGCTGCAGGTATCACTACAGCAGTACACAGAGTTACACTTTTATAGGTAAAATAGGCACTTGTGTGTTTAATTCATCACATGCTGAATGTCAAAAGACATTTAAGCCAGGTGAATAGCACCCCCAAAATGCCTCTTTTTTCCACCGGCTGCAAGGGGAGTCTTCAGTGACCAGCTCAGATGGAGGCATCAGTTATTATAACCAGCTAAAGTGTGATGACATGAATCCTGTCTTTGCTGTCTTAGGCAACTGTAGAATCACAGGATGGTTTGGGTTGGAAGGGACCTTTAAAGGTCATCTAGTCCAACCCTCCTGCCATGAGCAGGGACATCTTCAACCAGATCAGGTTGCTCAGAGCCCCATCCAACCTGACCTTGAATGTTTCCAAGGATGGGGCATTTACCACCTCTCTGGGCAACCTGTGCTAGTGTTTCACCACCCTCATTGTAAAAAAATTTCTTCCTTCTATCTAGTCTGAATCTCCTCTCTTTTAGTTTAAAACCATTACCCCTTGTCCTATCGCTACAGGCCCAGCTAGAAAGCCTGTCCCCAGCTTTCTTAGAAGCCCCCTTTAAGTACTGAAAGGCCACACTAAGGTCTCCCCGCAGCCTTCTCTTCTCCAGGTTGACCAACCCCAACTCTCTCAGCCTGTCCTCAGAGCAGAGGTGTTCTATCCCTCTGACCATTTTTGTGGCCCTAACCAGGTAGTGCACAATCTTCCATGGGCTCATTGACTTGTATTTCCATTATGTAGCTGTTTATGTTGGTTAAATCATCGACATGTCTGTCCCAGTCTTCCATTTGGAAGGGTCTTCCAGGAGTGAACTGCTTTGACTATTTTAAATGTTCTTTTAATTTTGACCCTATTATTTATTGCTCTTCTTATCTCTTTTTGTGTCTACATAGTCATTTAGCATCTCTCCGTTTTCTTTTATTTCCTTGATGAGAGGAGAGAGAGAGTGGTCCTGTGCCACCTTCTCCTGTGTCCTGTTAAAGAGTAAAGCTGTTTTAATCTTTTCTCATAAAACAGGTTACTTTTCAAAAAAATATATCATAATCATACTTTTCAGCATGGTAGAGCTCTGTTATATATGGTATTCTTAAAGAAAAGGGTAACTGCTATGGAGACTCATTCAAAGTTGACATGATGATGATTTACGTTACGGTTACATGGACAGATTAGCTCAGTGTAAGCCAGGTGTGGATTTCTAGCATAATAACTACTCCAGGTAACTTCCTACGAGGATGCCTTTGTTGTGCAGTGAACGCAAAGTAATCTGTCTCGGTTTCGTTGAAGGGTAAGCTATGTTACATTTACTCCAGGGTAAAAAAGTGCAGTTGCTGCAAAGAGATGCTCTAATATGTTAAGAATTTTGTTTGTGTGAATCCTTTTTATGTTCTCTGTTTTTTCCCAGAACAGCACAACCAAAATTAATTGAGGGAATAATGCTATTTAATGACCTAGCCTTGTAGCTGGTATTCAGTGTAAAACCTTTAAATTTTTTTATTGCCCAGAGAGTTATTCTGGTTGCCCTGAGTCAAAAGCTCTCTTTTTTTTTTTAACTCTCTTCATCAAATGCCAGTTCACCGAGTCATAGTTTTTTCCTTCTTTTCTTTGATCTTCTGGATTAATGTTCATATACAACATTTTCAATTAAAGAAAAGAATTTCCAAAGTCAGGTTATGCTAAATGAGAGTTAAGTTGTTCACACATGGAACTGTAGAAGTGCAGCAGCTTTAGTTCCCTCAGAACCCTCAGGAAGTACAATAGTAAAACTCCTCATACTTTAATTGATTTGAAAGAAGGTAAGTGTAGAATAGACCTTACGTTTAGGTTACCATAAGGCAGATTTAAGGTTGTTCGAATGTTTTAGCTATTAACCTCTGTGTCTTAGTCCTTTTGTGTTTCTTTGGTGTGTAGTGTTTACTTTGAATTTTTTTGACTTAAAAAGCTTCTGTGGTTTAATTAATGTCTTCCTGTCAAATTTATACCTTCAAATTACAGTGGTGCACGTTGCCTTAACTTCAGTTTTATGTAATTTTTATTAAATTTATTTTTACTTTGCAATCATTGAGTTATTTGGCTTGTAATTTGTTGTGTGATAGGTGTTGCTTTATCTTTGCATGCTAATATTTTATTTATTATGTGTAGAATTTCAGCGGTATGGATACATTTGTATATTGCTCTTATTTTGTTACTTGCAAATTTTTATGATACGTATGAAGCTTGCATTTAAATTTCTACTACAATTAAAATAATACACATAAATAAGTCCTTAGTTCAAATAAGATAAAAGCCTGTGCAATATATAATGATGTTTATTGCAGTTTCTTATGTGTTGCTCATAGTTGATTCCTGTTGCAGATATGCAAAATTGGAGTTAGTGGTATTTCATCTACCTGGGTGAAGAGATTATTTCGGTCTTAGTTTTGAAGATAGGATCTTATTTTCTGTTGAGAAATGTGGCCAAGTAGATTATATCTGTATTTTTACTGTAGTTTGGGCTTGATTTTTTCAGGAATTTGACTTTCCAGGAGCCTCCAAAGATGTTTCAAGGACTGCCCAAATTTCAGGAATGGCTGAGAAGCAGAACTCTAGCGGGAACTAATTTTTTTGGTGTCCCTCAATGTGAGACAGAAAGCTCTTATCTTGAGGACATACGCTCTGTTTGGGGGTAGAGATTTGGTGCCTGAGACACTGGCTGGTAACTTCTGCTAGGAGCTTCCCCAGTGAGAAAGTAGAAGTATCATGCAAGGGATGCTTTTCTGATCAGACAATGGAAGTGCTCATAGAAAGCTTGCAGATTAGCAGCAAAAGCATGCCACATCCTCTGTAATCAGAAAACACTCGACTACCATGGTGGGATGTTAGAATTTTTCCACAAACTGTAGCCATCTCTGGCTGTTGGGTAGGAGAAATGTTTCGGTATTGCACCCTTGCTCTCAAAAGGGAAGCACAGGTTAGTTGTTCATGGCAACACTGGCCTGTCTACTTTCATTGAGGCATAACCTGGATGACGTTGATGTTTCTCCAGAGGTCTTTCTGTTTCTGACATTCCTCATTCATCTTTTACTATTTACAGGCTCAGAAATGCACTTTTTGGTTCATCAGACATTCGACTCCTGAAAATTTCATCCCAGAACCTGGTTATACATCTGTGGCTCTTTCAGTCGAGGCACTCCTAAAGCAGGAGCAGGAGTTGGGGAGGACAGTGGTTGATTAGCTAGCAGGCTGGATGAGGAAGGAGAGGGATGACTCCAGACAGTCCTTGGGGACAGCAGAACGCAATGCAGAGACAGGGACTGGTACCTGCTGTATTGCAGTGTAGGATCATAGGATAATCCAGGTTGGAAGGGACTGCGGGAAATCATTGATTTATGAGATCAGTAGATTGACAGCTGGTCTGCTGGTCTCGTAGAGAAAATGTCTGTAATCATCTGCTACTTCCAACTGTTGAGCTTACATTTTAAAAAAGGACA
>VYZW01049427.1:37320-47810 GCA_013401315.1 Balaeniceps rex
TTCCTTTTTTTTTTTTTTTTTTCCTTTTTCAACCGTATTTCTCTCAGTATTCATTCTCCTTTTATATTGGTCTCTATGTCATAGCTACATTCACTCACTTATGGGTTCTTAGAGCTTCGCCAGTGTTTGGCTGTTTAATAATAAATGAAAAACAGAAAAGTGGAGAGTCATTAGGCAATTCATTGTCATCATCTCTCCATAAGAATAGCCCAGGTAAAAGTAGCCTTTTTCCTGTCACATAGTATACTTTCACCCTTTAATAATAAATCAACAAAGCACCTGGCTCCAAAAAATTAGACTCCTAAAAAAACCTCTGGCTTGTTCTCGGAGGAATTGGCTTCACTTATCTCTAACGGGAATGCCCAGAAATGATAACAGGAGTGTGATATCAGAAAGGCTAATAGAGTTAGCTCTGACATGACAAACATGCCATGTTAAGAATGTGTTTATTCTTAAGAATAAAATGTTTTGGGGAACATCATGTGCATGCTGCTTTTGAGCAATATTCTTATATTGGGTGGTCAGGACGAAGTGTTACACAGCTTCCATTGATCCATAGCACTTAGGTATTCTCTCAAGGAAGACAAAAAGGGAAATGAGAGGTATACCTAAAGTTTTAAAAATAGCTATTTGGGGTTAAAGTGTCTTGATGAGTTTTCCCATGGATAAAGGCCCTTTTATGTGTACAAATACTTGTTACCATTTGTAGTTTATGTTATCTGTATTTAGGCATGCGTTTACTGTGTTTCATGAGAAAATGTAGGCCTGTAAGTGTTTTCGCATTTTGTACATCATTCTGTCATATTAATCCTTCTCATAAAACTTGCCTGGTAGATTTGCCTTCCCTGCAAGTGAAGAAAATAAGCTGTGCTATGTGGAAGGAGAGCCACTCTTGTGGGTGACTTCTGTATTAGATTCCAGACATAACAGCTTAAATGAATGAGTTCTTCTATTCCTAAGTTTTCCACTTGTGAGGTGGGAAATCATGCTCATTTGACAGGTATACTAGGACAGGTATCCAGGTATACTGCTATTGTGAGAGACAGGTGCGTTTGAGTGAGGTGGAAAAATATATGAATAAAGGGATTTTGAGAAAAAGGCAGAATAAGAAGATATCAGGAGGCTTTCGTCAGGAGAATTTTAAATGAACAAATTGTAGGGGCATCAAGGTGAAATATATAAAAGATGGAAAAAAGAATTTGAATTGAGTGATGACCAAGGCACAGATAAATATTAATTTTTTCCTAATTCATAAAAGAAAGGTCAAAGTGATATCTTAAGATATTGCAAAAGAATAAATTTGTGGATTTTTCTATGAGCATGGGGATGTAGATAGTGTTGAAGGACAGACCTACATGTTGTTCTGTAATGGTAAACCTGTCAACAAGTATTCTTCTATCCATCTCTAGTCCAGATTTGACCATCAGGTCAAATAGGAGGTGTATCAGGATAGGAGAATACTTGGAGAGAAGGATGACGAATTCAACTCTTTCTGTATTTCGTGCATTGGAAGAGAATAACATCAAAGAAATATCAGGATAGCTGGAGATATGAGGATGTTCAAGAGAAAAATGTTAGAGTCAAAAAGTACTTTATAGAGTTACTAATACAGAGCCTGATGTCATGAGAGTGGGCCAAGTTACATGAGATGTGAGTACTGGACTATTGCAGCCTCCCATGGAAAAGGCCACAGTCTTAGTGCAAGAAAGGAGTGACATCAGAACTGTGGGAGACCCAGATGACAATAAGGAGACAAGCAAATTGGAGAAGCTAGTGGGGGAAGTAAGGTGAAAAAAAGGCAGAGAATGTGGAAGAAAGTCCTGAAACACAAGGTGTGGAGCCAGTTTCGTGTTTTCTTCCTATCTGGAGGATATTGGATTAAGTGGAACACTAGATTGATCTGGGCTGGAAACTTATTTATGGGAAGGAGGAGAAATTGGTTGCATTGAAAGATTTTGACAGCTCAAATTGGAGGAAGGTGCATCTTGGAAGGTGTCACTGAGGGTGGTGCAAGCAATTTCAGTAGAGTGGAGCAGAACTGCAATACAGAGTATTTAATAGAAGAGAGAGGGAATTAGGAGAGCTGCAGTAGTCTACGTGTTTGAAAAAAAATGCTTCAAGACAGGAAGAGGGTAGTCATTTCTGCAAATGAGACCAACTGTATTTGGAGCAGTGTATGTAGAGAGGTAAAATAAGGTTCTTCATCCTAATTGGCAAGGCTCTTCTTTTCAGGAAAGTGTTTGGCTGCTAGGGAATATATTTATTTTTCCTGCCTTAATTTCAGTAAGAGAAATGAAGGTATAGTTAAAATTGTTCATCTCTGTTGGAATTACGTATTTTTTTGGAATATGGGTGAAATACTCTGTTGTCAATACATACAGTTTTTGGAGGAAAACTAATTAAAAGATGAGTTTCTAATAGTGACTGCTGAAGTAGTATAGCCTTTCAGAGGTAATTCCACTGACAGTAATTTCTATGAGATCTTTTTGTTCCCATGTTGATGCCTGATGGCCTTTCAGTAAAGGCAAACTGACAGATTAGAGTTTTCTGTCAAGTGCACAAAGAAAAGAAATAGAAAAATTATACATAGGTGTATTTTTTTCCCCACATTGGCCTGTCATAATGATGCTAGGTGCTAATTGAAATGATAGGATGTGCAATATTTTGAGGCAAAAATGCGATTTTAAAGTTAATGATGTTTCTTCTGGAGTTGGGAGGCTATTGGGAGAAGCGTGGCTAGATCTATTGCAGTCCTTGGAAACAAGGCAAGGGGAACCTTGGGAGGATGTCTAATTTATCCACCTGTCTGAAAGTCAGATAATTAACCTGTTTTTAAAAAGTTTCAGTAGTTAAGATTACACAATCTGTCGCAGAACATAGCAGTTGTATCTTTAGAAAGTTTTTTCTTAAGGCTTAAGCTAGATCTTTGTTGTTTTGGTTTCACTTGTTTGATTTCTTGTCCCGTTCATGGTAGTTGCATAGAACAATTTATATTCTCCCTTTTAGTACCATCTTTTTAGGTATTTGAAGACCGCTGGCAATTTTCTTCTCAGTCTTCTGTTGTCCTGATTAAATAGCTGTAGTATGGGATTTAGCGCTGGTTTCAGACCTGAAATTTAGATATCTGCATACAGGTATCCTGGTGTGCTCTGTGTGTGTGAACTCCCATTATATTCCAGGGAGGTATAGCCCTAGAGTGAAGCCTAGAGAGCTTGGGTTATAAACAAATGGGTGGGGAGAGCAAGGGAAACAAAATTTGTTGATAAATTTACTAGGAAGAAATGCTGATTCAGCATCTGAATACTTGGTATATCACAGACGTGTATCTGATGCAAAGATGGGACAGGACAGATTTGAATCAAATGAGTTACAACTTGCCAAAGAGTCCCACCCAGCCATCTTGTAGGGCATTAGTCTACTCTTCAAAGACCTTTGATAAATGTGAATGTTTGAAAAGTAACACTTTTAAACTCTAGGGCTTTCTTAGCCTGAGAAACAAAGCATGTTCCTGAGGACGAATATTTTGCCTCCTTTTTTAGCCAAGTGAACTTTATCCCTGACTCAAAGCTTTGGGAAGATGATATCACTAAGTCCCAAATAACAGTTTAGCCCCAAAACATCTGGGACTTTACATTGAATCTCTTAACAAAAAACCAGTAGTATCCATAAACTTATAAAATTATACACGTAGGGAAGTTTTTTTCCCCTACGTAATATATTTTGCTCATTAATGTAATGCACATATTTTAAAAAGTTGGCATTTTGCCTTGGCAAATACCTTGAAGAGGAAAAAAAAAATATTCCTGTAATTCTCCTCATATGAATTCTTGTAATTTAGAATATCTTAAATGAAGTTCCAAACGTAATTTGCTATCCTTAATGTCTAGCAATGTATCAAAAATTTTTCCACCAAAGTTAACTGTTAATGCTGAGCCTTTTCTCCTATGAATGCCACAACAAGAACTTGTGCTTTTGAATTAACAGATGACATCATTGGCATCTACGGATGTGTGGAGATTGCTGAAGATTTTTTGTGTAGTAGTTGGGATCAGATTTAGTATTGATTTTCAGCTGATTTTTAATAATGGTGGAATTGATAAGAACTAGTAGTTTTCAAGCTGGAGTTTAGAAAGTTAAAATGTGCATGACTTTCGAATGTGATCTTAATTCAAATCTATACGTCTCCTGCTCCTGGCATCTTCCCATGATTCTCAGGAGGAGAGAAGGAAAACATTATTTTAAGGAGTATTTGGTGCTTATTAAAATTACACATACGCCCGCCTTCAAAAGAATCTTGATTTACTGCAGGTTGTTCATGTGTCGCATGCGGACATTTTTAGAGAACAGATTTCTTATCACTGTGAACAGTGAATGGCTTCCAGTGCTCCACGATCAGTGAGCAAAAATGTTATATCCATTGTAAAAGGTAGGAAACCATGAAATCTATAAGCCGATTTGGCAGAAGAAGCGGTTGTTGGTGCCAAGATTTGGTTACTGACCCACAGTTTCCTGTTTTTAAATATATTAATTGATTTGCAAAGAGCATCTTTTGGAAAACAAGAACTCAGACAGACTGGCACAGGCTGGAGCTCCGCCAAGACTGCTCGGGAAGGTTGCCATGCTGGGAGCGAGCGAGCGAGAGAGAGAGCGAGCGAGAGAGCCGAGGAAAGAAAAAAAGGCAAGACTTGGCACGGCTCAGTCAAATCAGCTTCTTTTGTCTGCTTTCTCGGCTTGAGCTTCAGGAAAGAAAACCGTCCTGGGGTACAGAAAAACTCAGAACTTTTTGGTTTTCAAACTTAGATAGCTTTTTAAGTCTCTTGGGCTGTTTGAAAGTGGTGGTACATTAAATGACTTTCAGTTACCAGTGATAAGAGAAATAAAAGACTTCTTTAATGAAGCCTCCACAATGTCAGTTTATACATATGGGAAATACGATATTTGATTTTTTTTGTATGTCTGATTAAACTGTAAGGGAGCCGAGTAACTTGGAAGATTACAGAGGGAATACCTAAATAAAAGGGAGCATTTTCATTTTTTGCAACAAAAAAAAAGTTTTCATCGACATGAATATGCTTTAAAACCAAATCTGACCTCCTTCGGAATATGTTCAGAATGGGAATTTCAGCGTTTCTCTCATATATGCTACAGATACGAACTTTTAATGGAACCTCCTTAAAGATTTCATCTGACCCAGCAATGAAGTAAGAGTAGAGAGAAAGTTGTGACATCTTAATGTAAAAGTAAGTATGTTCTTAAAGCAACAATATTTATTTTTGCTGCTTCATGCTGTCCTAGCTCCATCTCCCAGCTATTAGTGACAACACTGAAGACCAGCAGGGCAAGCCGAAGACACCCAGGCTACGCCTGAAGGGCAAAAAAAGAAATGAGAGCATGGTTATTTTGCTACTGCTCTAAGACATTTCTTCCAGTGCATCTTACTAGAAAGCACTGCTGAATTTTCTACTTTTAGAGGAAATAAGAGATGGAAAAATATTGACTTCTGCCAAGTGAGGAATGTTTGAAGATGACAGAGCTGGATTTGAACTGATGACACTGGATATAGAAACTTCAATTTGTAGTCACAGTACCTGTTTGCTGTAAATTGTGAGAAAATCTGCTCTTTTCTCATACGTGGATTAAAAAAAATCTGTGACGACTGAAGCGTGGATGTCTTATGATTTCAATAAAATTAAGGACCTAAAAATCCATTGTTTGTTTTCTCCAAGGGTGCCTGGATTTTCACTGAGACAGGTACCTTATTTCTGATTTCATAGGAACAAATACTAGCATACTGCCTATTAGGCCTGGATGTGGTTGGATTATGCTACTTCTGCTGTGACAATCAGCATTATTATTTCAGAGAGTAACTGTAAAGCATAGATTTTTATGGATCGTCTTCATTTATAGTAAGTATTGTACTATCCTTAAAGAATAGATTGTTCAGCCTGTAAGATGTGTAATTTCTGGCATGCTGCAGAAGTACATTTCCCTAATTATTCTTATATGCTGAAGGAAACGAAGAAACAACATTAATGAAAGGCATTTCAACAGGAATATGTTTGTATTTTAACTGTACATCATGGCATTTTGCTTACTAGACTACTAGAAATAACTGGCCTTTTTGATCGTGTAAAAGAACTTGGGTTACTTAATATTACACTAAATTGGTTTCGTAGCAAGATATGTCAGATTTTTACTACATCAGTGAACCTTTTGCAAGATGCTATAGTTAAATAGTGGCTAAGATGCTATCGTGATTACCATTTGATGTACTGAAACCTTTTAATATGGTTTGTTAGTGATTTTTGAAGAAAGTGTCTCCATCAGATGATATTGCAAAAATAGCAACCCTGTCTTTCTAAATCATTAAAAAATATATTCAACAGCTATGTGTTAAAATAGGTATCCCGCAATAGATTACAAATTGATACTCAGTGGAAAGGAAATGTTTGAAGGAGTTCAGTTTTGATTTCTCTGTGGTTAGCTAGTACGTTGTTCATTCCTGCACAGGCATTAACATGTGGTGTGATCGGGGAAAGAGAGAGATGTGATGGATGTAAGTTTGCAGTCAAAACAGTGTAGTAAGTTGGTCTATCTGTGTGCATATTCTGAAACGAATTTACGCTGTTTCTTAGAAATGGTGTGTAGTCTCAAAGCATATGCTATTTTCCTTAATCACGACATTTCAAAATAAATTTTTAATGGGTGTCCCTATTAAAAGTCAGAAAACAAAAGAAAAAATTTATCGTGATGCCTCTAAGTGAAAACAGGCTCTGAATATTAGAATAACCATATTTCTCTCCTGAGTACTTATATAATTTCATAAATGATTTCTCAGGTTTTAAACATGATCAACATGTGGGTCCTTGTAATACACTTGCAAATAGAAATATTTGTGCAAATATTTGAACATATATTGACACTGAAGTTATTTTGAAAGCAGTTACAACAATTTTGAAAATATTATTCATCTTTGAAATTTCTAGTCAGTACATTTTGGTTTCCTAAATGAGATATACATCACTGCAGATTTCTTTGGGCCTACATAATAAATTAAGTAATTTTTCTTTCTGCTAAACCCTTCGCTTTTAAAAGTTCAGCTAAGTGCTTATTTTTGGAAAATACCCCAACTTGGCAAGTTAAAATCAAAATTTGAATTGCATGGTTTATAAGGTTGGTTCCAGAATGTTGATTGGTTTGCGTGAAAATGTAATTTGTGACTGTCATTTGACATGGTTTATCGTATTTATATATTTTATTTACAAACTGCATAATAATTTGGAGTTTTCTGGATACTTTAATCAGATTATTCATGATCACCATTCATTTACAATCCTTAATTATTGGTTAAGTTTAATAACTTCATAAATGAGCAATTTGTGTTTAATTCCTAATGAGTCATTAATATATATTTTGATTTGGATTGTACGATTCCTTAAAGTGGCATATTTCAATGTGGAGGTGGGGATTAGGGTTTAGGGTTTAACTTGATTTTTCTTATTAAACTAGAGAGGCATGATATTATTTCACATAGGAGCATTGCATTTGATCCTGTAATAGGCCTACGTCTGATCTCACTTGTATGTATTAATAATATATAAACCAAGGTTTACTCTTCTTTTTTTACTAGTATCAAAGTAGGTTGAGATCCAAATGGGACTGTAATGGCTTAGTTTGTGCCTTCTATATTTATATGTGTGAGCCATTTTTAACACGGATTTGTACAAAGGTTGAATGAGCGCTTACTATGAACCAATATGTTTATTGGACAAGGAAGAGGTTCGCAGTTCTCAGTGTGACTGTGGATTTTTCTGGCTGTAGGATAATAATATAAATGTTAAAATACAGTGTATGCAGATTTTGCATGTTAGTTTTCATGCCGATATCCATGGAAAATGCTGAAGATTAGATTGATATTCTACACATGGTAGAACTCCGTAGTCTGCCATTGCTAAGGTAACCTCATCTTCTATATCCAGTATTTTTTTAAAAAGCTACATATATTGTAGGGCTCTTTCCATTTACCATTACTCCGGAATAATAATTGCTTATTTTGTAGCCTACTACATGGCAAGGTGTTTTCTCTCTGTATAGCAACTTTTCTGGCACTGGTGTCATCATTTTAATTATTCCATATAACTGTAGCATGTATTTTTCCAGATCTCGCTCCAGTACACACCAAGGTACGTAAAACTTTAAGTGTATTGCTAATATTTTATCTATAAGTCCAACCTTGACCAAGGTGGAAAACTGTCTGAGAAACTGCAGGAAGAAGGCTGTAGTATTCCCCTCTTTCTTATAATCTATACCTTATCATAATGTAACATAAATTTCTTCTCCACTTGTTCGTGAGAACAGACATAGACTTCTTCTTCATTTTAGTTAAAATCATTTGTCCAGTGCTATGTGTCCATGTGCTGGTTAGAGTCTCAAAGCTGCAAATTGGCATAGCAGGATTGACTTTGGTGGAATTCCACTCCTTTATTCCAACTGGAGGTATAAGCCACAGACTTCATCTGTGCAATAGAAATTTTGAGCAAAATCAATACTATTTTGTCCAGTGTGACACTTAAAACAGCATGTAAGTGAGTTAAGTAACTTTTGTATTCATTGTGGAGGAATAAACACCTTTAGAAGGTGATTTAGATGGCTGTTGCACGGTCCTGTAAATCACTCTCTCTATTGACCATAAAGGTAACCCAGGGCAGCTAGCTTAGACTAAGACATCTGACATTTGGTTGTCTAAATTTGAGGAAGACCAATCAAATTCTTAATAAGTTAATTTAAAAAAAAGAAAGTTTGAAAATAAAAAATGGCAGTGATTACTTGTACAGGGTTGTGCTCCACTACAATGTGGTATTTGCTATATCCAACTTCAAGGTTAACAAAATAGGAAAATAGGACAACAAATGATAATAAGATGGAAATATTAATTTGTGATATTTTTAAGTTGTCTTAAGATAACCGTATTGTCTGCTATATTCACATTTATTTTATAGATAAGTAATAATCCGCAGTTGTTTAGGTCCTGACTGATTCTGATAATCTTGTGGAAATTATTGTAGAAATGATAGAATTTTGTCCTCTTGATAATTATGGACATCCGTATTTTTCCAGTTGTTTTCCTATAATTAAGTTATACCCAGTATACATGTGTTTCTCTGAGTCGCTATAGCAGTTTTTCCATGTTTGGCTGCTGCTATGGAATTTTAAAATGCTCGTATCTTCCCTGAAGCAGACGGGGACCACCCACTTAATGTAGTTGAAAGCTCTAGTGGTCTTCACCTTGTCTTGGGTATTCCGTGTCCTCTTATGTTGACAAACGTGCAACTTATTGTGGCTAGAAAAATTAACAAAAATGAATTGGCCACTGTGCATTTTCTCTTCTAAGTCATGGAGATGTTGGTATTGAAATGTGGACCTGATTAGAATTTTATTTTCATTACAAGGGAATGAATTACAGGTCTTGCAAGAAATTCCCATTATTGTCCCTTCTTTACATTTGTTAAATCACCTATTTTTTTGTAAATTTGCCAAGATCGAGCAGAACAAGGCTATAATTTCCTTTAGCTAGCTTCATTTTGTTGTCTTAGTATAATGAAGGTCAACTTTTCTGGGTCTGCTTTGGTTTTAAACATTGTGAAGACAAAGACACTTGAATCTTGTCTAGTGTTTTAAACTGGACAGTGACTTCCGTATTTGCTAACTCCTAATAAAAATATAATTCCCTTCTCTTCTGTATTTTTTCAGTGAAGGTAAAAGATATCCTTGAAGATATGTGGTGATACTTCTTATGTTTCCCATATTCCTAAGTATCTTGGAATGGATTAATTAGATTTTTTTTCTCCATTTTTTTCATACACCATATAGTTTTCCCAAGTCTATATGAGAGGATACTCTATGCTCAGTAGTTGTCCCAAGACAGTCTGTGAATTTCATTTTCATGAACCATAAAATAGCAGCTCACCAGAGGTTCATATTGATGCTGTCTTCATTCTTCTCCTGATAGTGGTGGATAGGAAAACAGCTTTTTAGGGAAATAGGATATATTATCTGGGAACACCTGGGGAGTTTAGGTGCCTAACAGAGGTATATAGTGCCATTTTAGACATCCTAGGCTGGCAGGCATGACACAGGGTATACAAGAGAAATGAGGTCTTCTGGAGTTAAGCTGACGCGAGGTGGGTGCATCTGAAAAAAGTCTTGGGCATTGAGAATTGCTTGCTTCTTTATCTTTTTACCGATGAAGACTAGAGACATTTTGTTGAGATTCTTTTTCTATCGTTTGATTCGCAAAGACAGATTATGTAATGCAAAGGACCGTGGCCCTACAAATAACATAATCTATCTCCTGAGTAATGACAAGAGAACTTGTGAGTACAGGATCAGGATCCCTTGTGACATGTCCTCTTAGTCTTACATTTTGCCATCTTAACACCAGTCTTAGCACTTTTGTTCAGGGCAGTGCATTAATTTGAATATCTCCAGGT
>VYZW01049429.1:1847-20214 GCA_013401315.1 Balaeniceps rex
TATTCCATACCATATGATATCATGCTCAGTATATAAACTGGGGGGAGTTGGCCAGGGGGCAGGGATCGCTGCTCAGGGACTGGCTTTGTATCGGTCAGTGGGTGGTGAGCAGTTGCATTGTGCATCACTTGCTTTGTATATTATTATTACTATTATTATATTGTTATTATTACTGCTACTATTTTACTTTATTTCAATTATTAAACTGTTCTTATCTCAACCCGTGAGTTTTCTTACTCTTGCCCTTCTGATTCTCTCCCCCATCCCACCGGGGCAGGGGGAGTGAGCGAGCAGCTGTGTAGTGCTTGGTTGCTGGCTAGGGTTAAACCACGACATAGTAGTACATACAACATTTCTTTGGAGGGAATACACAGGGAGGGTCCCATACTGTTTGTGTGGTCAGACACTATGTGTTTCAGTGAGATCTGTAATTAAATAATAAATGATGTTGTGGTCTGCTATGTTTCCACTTGCTCTAGTAATAAAACATTGGGACATTGAAATGTCCTAGGTTTTGCTGCTACCAGACCTGCTTCCCCTTTCATGTATGTGGCAGAACTTTGAACTATGAATGTTCTCATCTGCATTGAATACTTTATATTCCATATACAAGAAAAAAGGGCAAAGTTTCACACAAACTTACCCAGGCACTATTTATCCTGTAGAATCGTGATTACACACTTTGTGCTGTAGGGTCAGCATAGGACAGAGGTCCTGGACAATTCACAGAGAAAACAAGTAAAATATTTCTGACTAGTCATATATCATATCATATCATATCATAGTGCCACACTTAATTATAATTGAAAATATGCATCAAAAAGACAAAACATTATTAGAGTTTTTCCTTTCTGGAGTCCTACTCATCTGGAGACTGCAACAATAATCTTTGTTTCCAGAATAAAAAAGAATCTGTATCCCTGCTGAGCTGAGATGATAAAAGTCAAATCTTTGTTCTAGCCCTAAGCAAAACCATGTTCTTCATCATTAACTGGGCAATTTCTCTATTTGAAATAACTGAATTTAATAACAATAACAATGATGATAATAAAGTCATATCTATTATTCCAGACTGAAGACAAAGAAATGACTGCAGGTAATGAAAAGCAAGATGCATATTTTTCTTCTATCAGCTTGAAAAGTATAGTAATAATGAGCTGTTTAAATTATCAAAGGAAGCTCATCACTTTCTGGATATGCTTATAGTCACATTTGCAAGCTTCTAAATGTTTAGTAACTAATTGGTCTTTCGTATTTCTTAGTGGCACAAGTGCTTCTTTAAAATTTATTTTAAGCTGTTCCTGCCAATACAGACATGGCAGCACTAAGATTAGGCAGTTCATAAATATGCATATCATCCATTCCAAAAGGCAAGTGCCTAAAATGCACTCGTCTCAGAAAAGTCAATTAGGATAATCAGATGCTTGAGGCTTCTTTTGCTGCAGCTCCTGTCACCACCTTTATTCTTAGGGTTGCTGCTTTTGCCATTCCCAGTAGCACCAGAAAAAGTTCGGCATGGGACTCCCACTTTGATTTTTAACACATTAAAAACCCTCAAGTTTTGGTACATGAAATACACGGCTCTGATCCTGCAGGATGACCGAATCAGTGGGACAGACTTAAACAACACCTGTTGATGGTTAATTGATTTATTCATTCAAAAATACCAAACAGATCCCAAACTTCAATGGTTTATAATTTATTATTTGCTCTCTAATTACATATCTACAAATATGGTGATTTTGTTAGTCCCAGATTTTTAAAGTAGGGCCTTTGTTCCACCAAACTTCTGCTGACTACAGGCAGCAGAACTACTACTACAACTATCTCTGCAGCAAGTTAGTTGTCCATTTTCAAATCATGCATGTAGCAGAATGCAAATCTTTCAAGATTTCAGTTGAAATCAGATTAAATTTGACTACTTTGAGAGTTTTGTCAAAAGTCCAAAACTCAGACCAAATCTATGGATGTATGTATTAAACTTGAGCCAAAAATGTCATTTTGAATACAAAACTCACACCATTAAGTTTTGATCAAAATCAAGCTAAACTTTCCCAGGCTGGAAGGTGATTTTGCCAGTCTAAAATTTGGCAAAATCTGATTGGTTACAGTTGAATTTTATTTTGACATTGTTATTACACTTTAGAAGAGATTCAAAACATCTAAGGAAATGGAAATCCTTACAAACAGACATGGACAATAAATTAAAAATGTAATGTTTCATGCACCTCTGGTTTTACCTGACAGAGCATAACAATTTCAAAGGAGTATTTTTAGTTATTCAACTAAAGATTACAGAGAAAACACTATTCTTACACACCCCCCCGTGTCTCTTACCACAGCTGGAACTAGTGAGACCCCTAATTATTTCCTCTACATACTACACAAACCCAGCCTTCATTTCTAAGCTTTGTAAGGGAGGAGTATTGTTTTTTTCAGGGTTAGGCAGCTCTATAGTAAGTTGGGAATAAAGTCAGTGAGGAGCGCAGATTAGTCTACAGAGTAGCACCTATAACTCTTCTTTGTTCTTGGAGATTTTATTCATCAAAACCAGAACTTTTGTGTTGCACAAATGCAAATGTACAGCCCCCACACACGTCTACTTCATCCAGAAAACATATTAGACTAATCTATTTGTACGTAGTATATGGAGCTTATCAAAGGACCATGATTCTGCATGTGGTTTGTGAGCGGGGTGCTTCCTCTGGTTAAGGAAAACATATTCTCTCTCTGTTTTTCACAACGAGGGTAAGCAGAAGGCAGGGGACGGTGGGGAGGGGGGAGCGAGCCTGCCTGTCATCCCCAGGGCCAGGGGGACTGTCAGGGCCAGACCCAGAGGAGGAGCAGGGAACTTGGGGTGCCGGTGCCCTTTGTTTCCACAACGGTGCCCGGGCAGCCCGGGGCTGCAGTACCTACCACAGCTTTCTCGGCAGGCAGCTCCCTCCCCTTCCCCATGCTACACATTAAACTCTTCCAAAGGGGCCTCTTTAACAGCTCCCCATGAAATAATAATAATTCATTATGTCACTAGGAGGGAAGAAAGGGAGTGTAAGTGTCTTGATGGGATTAGCAGAAACCCCTGCAGAGATGATTTAAGAGCCATGATAATTCATTTAATAGGAGCCTAGGGTAAATTGCTAGACAGGGAAATGTAACTGAACCAGCTTAGAAAGGGCACATTATAGGTCTGTATAACTGGCTTCATTAGCAATATTTAAGAGATTTCATTTAAGAATGAGTCATAAAATGCAGAACTATTTCATTCACCTGGTTTGGTGGTCTTTAGCTTTACTTTGTCTGAATATTAAATTGGAAATGGTACTACAGCAACACATTTTGGAAACTGTTCTTTTGACTGGTATTTTTTATGGTTGGTTTAGCTTCTCATTTGTTAGCCTTTTAAAATGAGTATCACTGAAGCAGCTAAAGGTACAACCAGAACTTAGAGAGATGAGGAAGGCTCCAATGCCTGAGAACAGACTGCTGCAAAACTTAGCAAAAAACCTCCAGGTTCCTATTGCTGTAAACACACGGGTCCAGAAAGGGTCGGCAAATGGCAAATAATTTCCACGAAGCTCAGTAAGCTAGCCCCTTTCCCATTGAATACGTCTGATTGTGCAACAGCTTGGATGGGTGGAACAACATGCACACATACAGAAATAATCATCTGGACTCTGGGAAGCCTACCATTCTGTACCGTGGAGCTGAAGTTTGCCTCAGATGCTATTATCAGCAAATGCTGGGTTTGGTTTTTGAAAAGGAAAGATAGATATGATAGTTTTCTCCCACTTAGCAACATTTTAAAAATGGTAATCCTGGAAAAATTCTGCTTTTTTTAAAAAAAGGTCCAAATGCATGACCCAAATAATAACTGACCCAAATAACCCAAATAACTGACTAGTATATATGGGTAAATATTAAAAATCAGATGAGGTTAGAGACATAAAGAACCAAGTTCTGTACAACCTTGCAACTTCACATTAACTCCTCTGGGGCTGAGAGACATAAACAAAGGCAGAACTTGGCCTGGCATTTGTGTGGTTTGGATGTGTGTGTGGTGATGTTCATTATTCATGGAAAAGGAATTGTTCTGGATAAGAGCTATTATAAAGTGTTTTATTCACCCTTAATGTTGTGCTCTTATGCTTGTCAAGTAACATTTCAGTAATATTTGCCACCACCACTTGTGAGTTACAAACTTTGGCTTTTAAAAATCATTATTTAGAACATAAATTTAATCCTTTTCCCCCTTGGATGCATTTTAGGAGACAAGATGCACTTCAAGATTTGGGCAAATGTTTAACAAACACCAAAAAGTGGGTCATAAGCATATGAGCTTTTTCAATGCCCCCTTCTTACTTATTGCTAGTTCATTTTTTTTTATCCCTGGAAATAAAGGAAATGCACTCATAAGGAAATGCTGTCAAATAAATTATTAAAGCAATTCTGTCATAAACGTGTGCTGCTCACTCTTCTCCTGAAATATCAAAATGAAACTGATATTTTAACATCACTCTATAGAATTAGAGTAAGATTTGCTGATCATATTTTATCTGGGGATGTTGCCATCTGACTTGCATTGTAATTCACTGTGCAAGCTACTATCATAGAAAAACAAATAACTGTATTCTTTTTTAGCCCTCACACAAAGTGTGGATACATTAATAAATTCTTCTAATAAAAAAATAAATTTTTCTAATAAAAAAAGACAAGTAATTATACATAAAATGATGCTATTACACATATAAGGCCGTACAACTAAAGGATGAACCAGATTTTCTTTACATTATTAAAATTTAGCAAAACGTCTTGTTCTGTCTGTGTACCACATAAAGCCTGGTGATATTACTGTCCTTTTTTTTCCAACTTTGAAATCCCACAGTAAAGAGGTTGTACTTGATATAATATTGTAAACCATTTTGAAATATGGCAAGCAGTATCTTTATCAAATGTAGCTAAAGATATTAATAACCACAACTGTCAATTGTAAGAATAGGCCAAGTGTTTTAATAAACCTTCGCTAATTCTCCATACAAATATAACAGAATTACTAGCTTTCTCTCTGGCCCTTTCCCTAGTGACCACTGCCTGTTATGACTTTGTATGATTCCCTCTAATGGAAGACGGCCAATGCTGTCCATTATTCCAGATGGTCAGCTCGACTGCAAAGTTCTCAGCATTCAGAAATATCTCACTAGCATTTGGGTTTTTTTCCTTTCCATGATAATCCAGTCCAAGATCAGCCATCTATTAGTTGGCAGATAAAATCTGGGCTATCTTGCCGACTTGTTACAAAATCCATTTTGGTATTCATGTTAGAAAGTGCACGGTGGTTTCCTGCTCAGATGTCGTGGTTTAGCCCCAGTCGGCAACTAAGCACCACGCAGCCGCTCGCTCACCCTCCCCCACCCCAGTGGGATGGGGGAGAGAATCGGAAGGGCAAGAGTAAGAAAACCCACGGGTTGAGATAAGAACAGTTTAATAATTGGAATAAAATAATAATAATAACAATAGTAATAATAATAATAATAATGATAATTGTAATGAAAAGGAGAACGAGAGAGACAAACAAAACCCAGGGAAAAGAAAACAAGTGATGCAACCGCTCACCACCCGCCGACTGACACCCAGCCAGCCCCCGAGCAGCGATCGCTGCCCCCCGGCTAACTCCCCTCGGTTTATATACTGAGCATGACGTCATATGGTATGGAACAGCCCTTTGGTCAATTTGGATCAACTATCTTGGGCTGTGCCCCCTCCCAACTTCTTGTGCACCTGGCAGAGCATGGGAAGCTGAAAAAAAAAAAAAAGTCCTTGACTAGCCTAAGCACTACTTAGCAACAACTAAAACATCAGTGTGTTATCAGCATTCTTCTCATCCTAAATCCAAAACACAGCACTATGCCAGCTACTAGGAAGAAAAGTAACTCTAACCCAGCTGAAACCAGGACATCAGGTCATATTAAAAGAAAGTTAAAACAGACCAACAGCTCTATAATAGCCATTAAGTAATAAATTAATCACTTGCTGCTGCACAGCTAAGAGGTGACAGGAAAAAATATAAGCAGACTTTGTGGGCATATTCTGAACTGGGCTGTACCTACACAATAATCCTGTCTGTTACCGCAGTTTGCACTAAACACAAACAGGGTTTGGTCCAGTATCTTCCATGTAGCAGGCATTGTTTTTTCATGTACTGTGGATATTTGACATGCTCTGTCCTGATTTCTGTAAAAAGCAATTCAAATCATGCAAATATTTCATGCTCTAATCAGCAGAAAGTAGGTAAGTACTGGCCTGTGCAAGCAATTTACCAAAGATCAACTAATTTTTCAGTTAGTAGATAATGGCTGGTTATTATAAAGTAATGCTCATCACTTCACATAAGCAGCATTTGCTTATTGCTGTTCTCTGTTAATACAAAGAGGCATTAGCAGACACTTGTAAATTTTCCTATGTACAGCTTACATAAAAACTAATGACAACAACCACAAATGACAACAACCACTCCCCTTTAAAGGCACCACACCTAGAATAAATATTGTAGGTGTTCTTGGGGACAAATATTTCAAGTGCTTAGATATCTTTCTGGTATGCCTTCTAGCATCTTGTCATCCGAAAAAGCGTGCTACGAAAAGTGGGCTTACACGCTACTTACATGATTTTCTGTAATGGGAAGCTTACAATGCTGCATTTCTGGCTTGAAAATTAAAATGATTTGATTAATTTTACAAACCCAGAATAGCTCTAGTAAAAACAGACCAGTGGTTTTGACACTGAATTACATGGAATTGCTCCAGGTTTTTACCCTTGCACAGGAATACAAATTGGGCTGATAATTGTGTGTTTCATTGCAATAATATCCATTGTTTAATCAATATATTTTATTTCAGGCAATCAGATATTTCAAAATATTCAGGAAACATTCAGCTACAAGGCACCAGTATTTGATTTTTTTAAATAAAATTGTTTTCAAGAGAAAACTAACTATACATTTGACCTCTTGACTTTTTCAGAAATTGTTATCCTTATAGCACTATCAGTACTTTCAATAAAATTAAGTTTAACTTGTGTTTGAAACACACATTACAAATAGATGTATAGATGGATGAGATATTGAGAAAATGAATAGTACAGATTATGAATATTAAGATTTATATTAATCTATAAGCCTATTAAAGTACAGTAAAACCTGTCCTTCAGATCACCTTTTTAAAGATATCACCTCCCTGATGGGACCACTAAATTTCAGGACAAATTATTTTCCCATAAAGAACAATGAAAAGAAAATTATTATATTAAGACTACTTCTACTATGGTTTCTTTTGATCATTCCACCAAAAATGATTCCAAACAGTAAACCAACATTGATTTTGATCTTGTTAATGAACCTGAAGAACTTCAAGGCATACTTGACCATAGATTTCCCTTTAAACAGGAAAAAATTGACATGTAGCCATCATAATTTCATCAACCTTGGCAGAAGATATGTAATTTCATTGGTATTTTGGATAAGCAGCTTGTCTTGATATCATTAATGTTCCACAAGGACAGAAGCATGGGCTTTTTCTTCATACCAACACTCTTAAATGATTCTGTAATTTATATAATATCGATTAAGTCTTCTGAGAGTTAGGAATATTTTAAAAGGCTGTGTTCTACAGATTTATATACTATTACAGGATTAATTTAATTTTTCCAAGATGTCCATCTTCCCTATGGTAAGAACTTTCCAGAGATATCTCACTGGGACTTCCTCTCTCCCTTTAGGAGGGCTACACCCAGTCAGTGTAAAACATAGATGATCACAGTTTCTCTCCTATCAATATGAAAGGTCTCAGAAACTACAAGTCCCAGAGTGCAATGCCCAACCTTGATTTGAGCAGCCTTCCCTAGGCTGGGACCTCCAAACAAGGCCCCTGTCTGGATTAAGGGAGGTCAAAACACAGGTTGCACAAAGCATGTTGGCCCATAGCACATTATCAATGGTAGCTACTTACTTTTTTATTTTTATCTTGCAGTCTCTATGCATGCATAAAATCTGGTGTTTCCCACACGTTTTTTCTCCATATTTTTGTATGTGTTTGTATCAGTCAGTGTATTTACATCCTTACATTGTTACTTAATGTGGAGGATCAGCATCCTAACCACTGTTGTCACTGAGAAGCTTATATTTTGGTCTTTACAGATATTATACTAATAGCATATTATGTTCTAGATGGATTTTTTTAAGGCAGTGAAAAAGCACAGTTAAAAACAAACAAGCAACCTCTTCCAAACCCAGAATACACTACAATAGTAATTTTTCTTCTTCATATAACCTTAGTTTTCCTGGAACTAAAATAAGCATTTCTAATGCTAAAATGCAAACCCAAATTCCAATCATTTGAACTATTATGCTAGCAGTTAGAGCATTGGATGTTTTTGTTACTGTTTGGAGCCCCTGTCTTGTTTTAAAGGTACCCAGGGATTTGGTGATGCTCATAGATATAAGTGTATAGGAAAGATCTCACATAGATTTAGAGAACAGCTAGAGTTTGCCCTCATGAGAATTTCTTTGGCCTCTCAGTAGTGGAGCATGCTCTTCCCCAGGTAGCTACTGCTCTCCTACCCAGAAGGGAACACATAAGTGAATTGTTTGACACCTGACATGGGATATTTTAAGACAAAAGATGCTGTATAACCCAGCTGTTTCAATGGAATAACCCATTCATCTGAACTGGAGGTTCTCAGAGGGCTCTGTGCAGGTGCCTTATTCAGTCAAAACTGCCTCGTTGTGGTTAGCAATACCAAAGAGCAGGGTGGTTTCTACACCTTGACTTATTTTCACTTTTCAACATGAGATTCAATCTTGCACCATCTCATTTTCTCATCAGAACCTCCCTCCTTTTCTTTCAGCTCATTCCCCCAGCAGAAAATTACCCCCTTTTTTGCTGCATTAATTTTCTGCCAGGTTGGCAAGCTGAATCAGCTCTCTGAGGAGCCTGGGGAGGGCCCAAGTTAGTGTGCATGGTGAGTGGCAGAAGTGCCTGGCTAGGAGCAGGGGGAGATGGGAAGGGTAAATGGAGTGGGATCAGGACCTCCCCTTGCTGGTGGCTGTGGACTGGCTGGTTGATTGGCTCATCCCATCATGTCGGATTAGCCCAAAACATCAGGGCACTTTACAGGACTGCAGTAACTGAATTGATAGATTTCTCACATTTCTTTAACAGATGTTCAACCTTACTGGTAAATTCTGCTTTGTTAACTCACATTATTAACCCTTCTAACTGCAGTGGCATTGCTTTTGTTAGTAAAGAGAATGGTTGCGACTTACAGTTAACAGGCTAGTGCTCGAAAAGCAGAGCGATAAGAAAAACAAAGATTAATAAAAAAGCTGATTCACTGAAATGAAACTCTGCAATTTAGGTCTTCCATGCTGAGACATTGATTTATGCCACAGCACTTTGTTGTGTACAAATGCACATTAGGGCCAAGTTTGTGTTCCTGCTTCCCACCTTTCCTTAGTGGGAGTTTTGGCACAGTAATTTGGCAGCTGTCTAGTACACCAGTCCCCCTTTTTGTTAAAATGAGATTTACTTGAAACCTGTCATAATTTAAACCAACCCTCAACTCATATTCATCCAGACACATATTTTAATGTGATGTTTAAAATGTTTGTGTGGGCATGTTAACACCCCTCGCATATTTGGGCTAAAAGGCAAACCATTATTTTCATTTTGTTTCATTACTAGTATTTGATGTGTGACACAAATTCATGACTCATTAATGAGCAAATGTTAGTGTGGCACAACTATGTCTGTTACAGAGCAATCAGTGTATCAATAAGGGTTTGTTAAAGCCAGGGTTTTACTGTTTTTTCCTTCCTCCACAGTTCAGTGAACTAAATGCAATTTATTGTCTTCTTACTTTTTTCTCATTCCTCCCAAAACTTCCCAGTGTTTTCCTTGCTGCATCTGTATTGGGATCCATGAGCATCTCTTTATTATTATCATCCATACAGCGTGATGGATGCACTTGGATAATTTATAAATAAACAAAAAGAAAAGTCTTTGCCCAGAGAAGCCTACAATCTAGTGCCTGAATGCTGCAATTGCTATCACATGGGTGGGATTGCTGTGTCCATGTGTTATTGACTTGAAAATTGTGGCTGAAAGCTTTAATTCTGCAGTCAGCTCTGCTAGTGAGGAATAGGCCCCGGGCCTGCAGTTGGCTGTGCTGGCCAGGAGCCCAGCGCCTGTGCAGAGTCTGGCAGCAGGCTTCACTACTGGATTTAGTTTGTTACCACTGCAAATTGACCTACTTTTTTTTCTTTCCAAAGGAAGGGGTCTAAATTCTCACACCTAATGTCCTATTCAGGTTTGTGGGGGAGACGTAGGCATTTTCTTTTGGATGACACTATTCAGAGCTCCTTGGTGCAAAACATTCTTACTCGCATGCTTCGCTGTTAATTGTGCAGTCCTTGTTCAGGAAAAATTCCTGTTGTCTCCAGTGGGCATTTTGCCGAAGTAAGGAAACAGGCCCCATTTTACAACAGTCTGTATAAACAAGCATCTTCCAGCTCTAAGCTGTTTCAAATAGTCCATTGGCTACAAATGGACATACGTGGATCTATATGGCTGAAGGATATTAACTGGCAGATTTTATGTAATTAAAACATTAAATATCAATGTTACATACAGTTAACTAAAACTATCCCTTGATTTATGAGTCTTTGCTGATATATTGAACAGTATGGCCATTTTGTGATATATATCTGTAGTAATTATCTATTACAGGGTTGTATAGCTTTTTGAAACAGCAAAATGTATATTTAAAGCCTCTGGTTATCTATTGAGAGCTATGTTAATTATGACTCGTGAACTATTTTCTGCATGAAATCACAATTTTTACAATAACAATATATAGATTATGAACTCCTCAGGAAGCCTAATGCCTGTGGGTGATATTTTGGTTGTTTAAGTACTGTCATTCTGGCAGAGCATTTAGTTTTTCATGCTCTAATCAGCACCTTGATGCCCTTAGAGTTTTACACTTGGATTAAAAATACATTTCATTCATCAAACATATTGCTAGTAAAATGAACTTGGGACTTCCCTGTTGCAAAGCCAGTTTTATGATTTTCTGACTCTAAATGAACTAAGAGAAAATCTGAAATGTTTGCAATTTTGCAGTATAAACTTTTTCTCCCTACCCTTGCACAGCTTTGAAACGCTGAAATAAGCTGTGCATAAACAGCTATCAGACTGGTTTCAATATTGAAAATTGATCCCATTCCTTCTCCAAATATGCCAATAGCAAGACCGCTACTTCCTGGAAATCATTAAGCAGAAAAGATCAAATATGCAGCTGGTTCAATCCCAGAGATAGATGCACCAAAAGTACATTATGTTGTGGTACAAAAGGAATAAATCATATGTGTATGAAAATCATAAGCTTTAAGCTTTGGAGAGAGTTGTGCAATTGAAAATCAAATGGAGCTTAAAGAAAATTATAAGGTTTTACACTTAAGTCCTGAAATAAAGAAAGTAATATTTTACAGCAAAAAATTACAAATATCAAGATTAAATCATAAGACTTTGCACCATTGAGCTACTAGCTAGCTCTGTAGCTTCTTCAGTTCTTAACACAGGGAAAGACCAACTTTCGTGGTCAATAAAACTTCAGAATTTAGAAATACATTTAGAGACAAAAATCATATATTTGTGACTCAATAGCTAATTATGGAAGAAAAATGGTTGAATATGTGAACTCCTTGGCTGCTAGCCTATTCTTGCATTTGTTTTTAGGCTCGTTTTTAATCTCTTTTGTTTGTTCCAAGGAAATGATGCTAATTTCTCAGTTTAAAAGAAGGTGGCTGCTGTAAATGAACAGCACTGGGGTTTTTTTGTCTGTCCTACCTCCGAAGAATTTATCAGCAGTAGTGAGATCTTGAGTAGAAATACCTTGGAGCAAACAAGACAAACCAGATTCAGAAGTGGAAAAAACAGAGTTCAGATGCCTAAACTGCTTCCTCCAGTCCAAAGCTGGACAGGTGGCAACCCAGATTGAATCAGCTGCTGTGGGAATGACTTGATTCACAAACAGGGTTATAAAATTTTATATGGAGATGCCAGTGAAAGTCACAAAATCATAGAGCAAAAGACCTTATTCACATAAATTACCTGAATGGCTATGAAGCATAAAGGAAATAAATTGAACAATATTGCCCATACTTAGTTTACAGACATATGGTATGTAGCTTCACATGATGTACACGCTAATAATGGGCATATTTGTGAATCCCATATAATAATGGGTATACATACCTTCTTTAATAATTCAAAGTATGAAACAGTTGCTTGTTCTGAGGCATACAAATTCACATGTAGCATTATGTATTTTACTACATAAGGAAGGGTTTCTGAGCTCAGACACTTGTCCTTTCCTCATGCAATATCAGCTGGTCTAATAAAATATATTACCTTTCCTTACAAGCCTTGCCTCTTTTATTACAGACACAGTCTCACACACACACTCGGCATCTTCATAAAGAATTAATTTTTGGGAATCTGGGGGCATTCAGAGGGGGATGTGGATTTCTGGAGGGGGAGCCTCCACTGGTACCTAGCAGTACAACACACACTACAAGTATGGTTCACACCTGGTGTGAAAATGAAGCCTTTTTTTCTTTTTCATAGCTAGCTCCTGTACCGTACGTAAATACATACAACACAGCGCAATGGCGAAATATTTTCAGCCCTGTCTACCAGGCTGATGCATTGATCTCAGTGGATTCTGAGATATAAACTTTAATTTGTCCCCCAGTCACTTAGTGAATGCTGCCACCAGCAGCTCTGACACAGGTTTATTTGTTGTTGCTGTTTGCTGTCCCTGTTTGCACATTAATCCAGTGACAATTAGGTGTCAGCAAGCGTTTCTGCTCGCTGATAGCCTTGGGCTCTGCGCTTGAAGCCCTAATCAGGAGTGTAAACTCTGCTATATTTCAATTTGGAGAAGCGCTCTTCCGCTAAGAGGCCCCTGGCACTGCGATAAATAAAACGCCTATTTACTCTATTGCCACACTTAGACATCTAATGCACTTACTATCAGCCCCCTAATCATGGCCCACAGTTAAATCTGCCTATAAATCACTCCATTCTCATCCTGCAGATTAGCAAGGCCATTTTCCCCAAACCCCACAATGAGCACTGTTTCCTTTTCTTGTTAGTCAAAAGCAAGATGATTTTTATTAGGTTAAAGACGAGATCACAGATGGTAAATCGCATGGATGGAAATGAGATGGAGAGTCCTGCAGCCTGGTGGGGGCAGCGGGTGGGCCGGGGGGGGGGCTGGAGACCCTGACAGGCCCCCCCAGCAATGCATAACCCCATGGCACCAGACCTGAGTGATGTCCCTCTGCACACTGCACAAAATGGCACTGGCCCACATGTGCGATGAATGTGTCTGGCCTCAGCTGCCAGCAGCGCAGACGGAGGGGAAAACGAGGGTGTGTGTGGGTCTTCCTATTTTGTATGGGCAAACACTGCATGCTCAGTCTGTCCCCGTTGCAGGACTCCCACACACAGACCCAGTGTTCGCCACTGTTGGGTGGGTTTATCTGTGGAGGTCTCTGGCTGCGCACAAATGGGGCTGGCACAGAGCGAGGTCTGGAGAAATACCCATGTACCATCCATATAGTCCCATCAGGAACAGTCTGGCTTTATCCTCGCAGCAGTGCTAGGCACTGTGGGAGCAAACACACACCAATGCAGAGCATTTCATACAAGCGCACTGCAGCTTGGATCTCCTTAAAAATAGGACCCTCTCTCAAACCTTCTTTATATACCTTTGGATAAGTAGCACTACCTTGTATACAGCTGTTTTAGCAGAGCCAGGCACATAGTATAACTGTAATGAATAATATGACACATTCTGCATTTTTATTCTCAGTGGCTGGTAAGGAAGAAATTCTGATTTTTTTTTTTTTTTAAATAGGTTCATTATTCTCAACCATTCACTGAATAATTTCTGTGAACAATTCCCAGTCTTGTTCAGGTGAAGTTTGTTGCAAGTATCCGATATTTTAAATTCTACCTGGGTTAATTGGTTATGTAGGTCATGCATTTGCATATCCTTGATTGAAGGAGCACAGTGATGAGATATCAGATTTCCTGTGCAATAACTATAATAAATCCAAAATTCATTATCCATAAATATTCTGCAACATTTGCTTAAAATTTTGGCACAAGTTCCTGTCAGCAGATCCCTGTATTAGGAGGGCTACGGAAAGTAAGCACAAAAGAGAAGCAAAGCACAGCCTGATCAAAAGCCTTTAAGTGATTCAAAGAAATCATTGGGGGATCTTTTTATTTTTACAGCATTAGTCCGTTACCCTTGATATGTGGCAGAATCACATCCCCTTTCTCGGTAGGGAAGCTTTCATGTTACATACGTAAGAGCCAGCCAGAGGGATGTCAGAGATTTACATCACCCATGGAACATGATTTACATCATACGTGAACATGCATCTATATGGGACATTGAAGGAAAGCAGCAGCTGTCATCGTGGTGTCATGGGATGCCCACTACATCATGGCCTCTGCAAATTGACCCACCGCCACCAAGTCCCTGCTGTATCCCGACAGACACTGGGGTAAGCTGCAGCCCCTTTTCTCAGCCTCCTCTCCCTACCCCTTACTTTTCAGGCTCTAAATGGGGTGGATTGCAGTGAAGAGCTCCCCATAATCTCTGTTTAACCATTTCCATATGACAACTGCTTTGGATCCCCACAGCCCGATGAAAAGACCAGAAACCCTGGCTCTGCTGGGGGGCTCCCCAAGGAAAGATATGTAAACAAAGCCCAGCTCTGTAGCCTTTTGCACCTCACTCTCCCCATTCTTGCTTGGATCTCAGGTGGAATTAAAGGGATTAAAGCTGAGTGTAAATGAAGTGTGTATGTAAAATGACTCCTTTCTGAACCAAACGGCATGTTCTGTGCTGAGGAAATGAGATGCCCATTTAAAACTCATCCATCCACCGCCTGTGGCCACCACCATGTACCTGCCTACTTAGCCCAAGGGTTAATTAATTGAGGCTTCAATGCACTATTGCAAGAGCATTATTGCATTTGATACTCTACATCTGTGATTTAAAACTCTTTCAGTCCCTTGTCAGCAAGGGAGGGTTTTAACTAGGAAATTAGCATTCAGATAAGGGTATGCTCTATTTGCTTCTGAAAGGAAGGAAATATTAAGGATGCTGGTGCACAAACCAAGCTGTAATATCCTGTCCTGTCCTAGAAAGGGGTCTTGGGCCCTACTTCCCAAGGGGACTTGGACTCCGTACAAGGGGAATGGGACATAGAAAAAGGAATTACAATCTTCAGTGGAAATGCCATAGAGTAGAAACCAGACAACTGAATGTGTTTTATTTTTTAGAAATTTGTTTTTATTCCATGATAGTTATAGGTTTCCTGTCTTGACACCTGGCTCATTTTAAATACTTGATCACCCAGCCACATTATTTCCATACTATATTTCAGGCTTCTCATGGAGTTAAAATATTAATATTACTCCCCATCTAGTTATTAAGATGTTAATAATCACTTTTATTTTCTCTAGGTAAGCAGAAAAATAATCATTCCTTACATTCACATAATGTCCTTGCATTACACTCAATGGCATGTGTGTGTAATACCCAATTGCTGAAACGAAACACACATTTTCCAGCAATAAAACACAATAGTTTGGGATATGAAGTGACAAAGGAAGTATCCAACTGAAATAGCAGGAAGAATTAAAGGTAGAAAGAATGTAATTTCCCAACCTTGAGTCTAGCTACCAAACCTTGAAACTCTGAGAAAAGTGAAAGCCACGCATTAGCTATGCTGATTCACACAGCGGGTCACCTTGCTGCAAATATCTGCTTGTAAGAGGACCCCTTACTTCACACAGAGCTTCACTCCTGTCTGCCTTGGAAAGGGCCTATTGCACGAGAAGGGTATTTCAGAATTAGGCCCCAATGGGTTTATCTAGAACCATGCCAAAATTGCTGCATGCTCTTTCTCTGCCTCTCCTAAAAATCTAAGACTAGGTTTGGCCAAGCGGGAGGTCTGCAGTGGGATGGGCAGCCACAACCACCTACTCCAGGTGATGGTCCATAAGGCATTGTGCCTTGGACAGATGGAGTTACTCACATGGCTCAGCAGGAGCACCCCGCCAAATAACCGCTACTACTGTTTGCTGGCATTGCAACTGTCAGTCTATTTTGAAGAGTGCATTCCCTTTCAATTTCACGTAATTTGGTTGGAAATGTAGGGTAAAACTGTGCTGTCTTCCTCCACCCTCCTCAGGGCACCAGTGTGGCCATACATAATTCAGTCTGTCTGCACCAGCCATCACTGGAGTATGGCCATTCTGGGATGAAGTGCAGCGACTGTGTGACCAAGCACAGCAACAGTTGCACAGCCACCTAAAACAGGAAGTGCAGATTAACTTGTCCAGTTGAAACTACAGAGGGAATTTAGGAAGACAGAATGCAATCAGCCAGGACACTGAGGTTAACACAGTTAATCTTGTGGAAAGTGCAATGGGACCTTTAAGAACTGCAACTGGTCAAGGACTCAGTTTTATGTCTCATCCCAAAGATGGCACTTCTCCCAACACCTGGGCTCACCTGGAAGCATCCTGGCTCATCTGAAAAATTAGAGCGTTAGGTTTTTCCTGGTTTTCATTTATAGATGGCTTGTTCTTCCTCAGGTCCCTTCCTGTCTATTAGATATGATGCCTGACCTTGGCAAACAGAGTTGTTATCCTGGGGGATGGCCAAGCCCTGTCTCTGAGGGCTAATCCATTATCCTACTGGGCACAAGGATGGGGGCAACTGGCAGTTTTTTTGACCAAGTCATGTCACTTTTGTTCAAGCTTCTTGACAGACAGCTCTTGAGTACTTTGCAGGGCTAATTGTCATTGGCTTAAGAAGCTTGTTAGATGTTTTCACAAAGGTATTTAGAATCATAGACTCATAGAATCATAGAATGCTTTGGGTTGGAAGGGACCTTGTCCTGGTTTCAGCTGGGAGAGAGTTAATTTTTCTTCCTAGTAGCTAGCATAGTGCTGTGTTTTGGATTTAGTAGGAGAAGAATGCTGATAACACACTGATGTTTTAGTTATGTTTATGCCAGCTACTAGGAAGAAAATTAACTCTAACCCAGCTGAAACCAGGACAATCACAGAGGTTAAAAAGAAGGCATCATGCTTGAAAAAGAGAGGCTTGTTTAAGACCTTAACTCTTAATGAGTTAAGGCCTGGTCCCACAAGGGCTTAAATATGCTCTCAATTCCAACTGAAAAAGAGAAAACTGAGGAAGCTCAACATGCTATATGAATGGGTCCTTAGACAGGGTGCAATTAACAGAGAAGAAATTGATAGAGGTTATGTCCTGGTTTCAGGATTAGTTGCCGACTGGGGCTAAACCACGACAGATTATCAGATGAAGATCCACATCCTGGGGCTTTATCAAGCATGGGACACAGTGGAAAGTATCTAATATTCCAGAGATGAAACGGTTTCATGAGAGCCACACCCCCAAAGTTGCCTATTTAGCAAGTGTAATAGGACTTCATCAGTTTCATAATGTATCTCGATAACTGGAATGTCCCAGTTAATGGTTCAATGTTCCAACTGTGAATTTTACAAAGATTAATCTACCCCTTTAGGATCCAAAGAGGCCAATCAAAGGCTGCCCAGTCTTCAATGTTTTACAGTCTCTATAGCACAAAGCTCAGCTGAAACTACTGTTCAACATCCTAAACTGTCATCTTCATCTTCTTCTAGCATAAAAATACATATTTTTCCCCATAATAAAGATTTTTTTATAATAGCAATGAAGTAACTCTAGAGAACATGGTTGTCTTGAGATAGCTTAACTGTGTCTGGTACCTCATAACACCCTGGGGACCCAGCCATCTCATAATAATCTCTTTCTTTATCATGCCTTGCTTAATTAAGGAGTGAAGCCAAAAGGTCAACGCAGGATAAAAACGTAAATCTCAAAGTTTTCATCTGGACCATAACTACATATCATAAAACATATATAGTATGCTCATCTCAAGGCTTGGTACATTAGTGGATTGAAAGTGGAATATGCTTTATATGCTTAAAATGTTAGTGTTTTAGTGAGATAACAAATAAAAGCTTTAGCTCCTTATGTATAAAATTATGGCTTTCTCATCCAAAGAATAATTACTAAGTTATTCATTTATTCCCTATGTAAGGAATCTTCTTTAGCCTCGTTCCTCTCTTATAAATATGATAAATATATGATAAATATGATATATATGATAAATATGATAGTTTTAGAGTATTTGGGTGGACCTAACATTTAT
>VYZW01049430.1:0-11938 GCA_013401315.1 Balaeniceps rex
CTGAAAGGAGGAGAGGGGAGGTAAGGTGAGGGAGGGTTGTGGGCAGCCATGGGGGAGGGAGGGAAGCAGAGGTGAGGGAGAGCTGTGGGGAGCTGAGGGTGTAGCCATGGGGGAGTGAGGGGAGCAGAGCTGAAGGGAGGACTGTCGGGAGCTGAGGGGAGCCATGGGACTGAGGGGAGGGAGGCCTAAGGGGAGCCATGGTGGAATGAGGGGAGCAGAGCCATGGGGGGCTGAGGGGAACAGAAATGGGGGGAGCTGAGGGGAGCCATGGGGGACTAAGAGGAGGGGAGCTGTAGGGAGCCATGACAGGGGCTGAGGGGGACTGAGGTGAGGGGTGTTGTAGGAGCCATGTGGGGCTGAGAGGAGCAGGGCTATAGGGAGCTGTGGGAGACAGCTGTCACAAGATGTGGCGGGTTGCAGGGCAGCATGGGTTTTTGTGAGAGGCATGTTAGCTCCTTTGGGCTGGGATGCGGGTGGGTTGGCCCCTGAGGTGGGATGGTGGGGCCTGCTGGTAAGGGGTCAGAGCTTGCTTGGGGTACAGGCTGTTTGCTGGGATGCACTGTGGCTGCAGAAGGATGCCGTGGGGTGAGGCAAGGCGAGACTGTGATGGGGTGCATTACTGGGAGTTGTGCTGTGTTTCCCCAGGATGTCTGTAACCTGCCTCCTTTGCAGGTGTTGCAGCAGCCCCAGGCTGTGGCCTTTGCAAGGCAATGGTGGTTGTCAGCGTGACTACAAACCTCCTGTTCTCCATGACTCTGGCTTCTTTATGGCCACACAGCTCTGAAAGTCAGCTGTTCATATTCTTTCCTGCGTATGGCCTTTTTCCTGCTCTCTTGCAGGTCCAGAAGAGGGCCACAAAAATGATCCGAGGGCTGGAGCACCTCTCCTATGAGGACAGGCTGAGACAGTTGGGGCTGTTCAGCCTGGAGAAGAGAAGGCTGCGGGGAGACCTTATTGCGGCCTTTCAGTACTTAAAGGGGGCCTATAGGAAAGATGGGGACAGTCTTTTCAGCAGGGCCTGTTGTGACAGGACAAGGAGTAATGGTTTTAAACTAAAGGAGGGGAGATTTAGGCTAGATATAAGGAAGAAATTTTTTACACTGAGGGCGGTGAAGCACTGGAACAGGTTGCCCAGAGAGGTAGTGGAGGCCCCATCCCTGGAAACCTTTAAGGTCAGGTTGGACAGGGCTCTGAGCAACCTGATCTAGTTGATGATGTCCCTGCTTACTGCAGGGGGGTTGGACTAGATGACCTTTAAAGGTCCCTTCCAACCCAAAGCATTCTATGCTTGTATGAACACTGGTTTATTCTTAAACTTAGAATACATACAGGAAATTGAGTGTGTTGTTGAATGTGAGTATTCGAATGCCAGTGCTGCTTTTAGGAAGGCAGTGTATGGTATGATGGGTCGAGGTCCGTTTTAGGTCCTGGTGTAGGTTTGCTTCATAAACTACAGCAAATAGTTTACATTCCCTTGGTTTTCATTATAAGAAGGGATTAGTAATTCTGCAAAACCTGTTAAGTTACTGGTGCTGAATAACAATGAAATCAGCTCTGTGTAAATAGAGAAAACAAGTGTCCTTTAATAGCACAGAGCAGAAATTGTCACTCCATTTTAAATTTCATCATAAAAACTGAGAAAAAGACATGCCTATAGCTTCATGACTTACTTAAGTAGAGGATCTGAATTTCATTGTGTATCCTGCTAGTGTGTTTATTCTGAATGCCACATAGATTTGAGCTTGTTTCTTTCTAATGGCTTTCACATGTGTATCAGTTTGGCAGGTGGTACTACCTGTGCATGCCAGCTGTGGAGTGGCTCTAAAGATGTGGTACAATAGGCTGAATAAAGTGACACACCCCTGATTCACCTTGATTTATGGAATGTAGCAGGTGTGGCAAAGCACAGGATTATGAAAGAGGAAAAAAATAGTGCCAGGTGAGCTAGATAAGACTTCTTGCAGTTATTCACATGTTGTAAGTCAAGATCTTTTTGTCTTTTTTTTTTTTTTTTGGTTGCGCTAATTCAGCTTTGTAAATATGCGCATGACAGCTGATCACATGGAGGAGGGAAGTGTCCTTCATGAATGACTTTATTGTATTTCATTCAAAATAATTATTACACAGAGTGAAGTAGAGGTCAAGGGAACACATAACAGGTGCAATCTTTTAGCCACTGTCATCAAATTATGATTGAGGTCTTGTTAAAAATTTTATGCAGAGATACACACAAATTTTAAGCATCAGGGCTCTTTTGCTAGCCTAGTTTGGCAACATACTTACTCAGCTATTCAGCCTTAAAAAGTGTGAGTAATCTCCTGTTTACCCTTCCCAATGTGCTTTGAAACCTATTCGTGAGCCCAGCCTCATATAGTGTGTCCAGTTTGACACATCGTAAAGGCAGCATACCATACCAACTCTGGACTTTGAACTGGGCTAGCCAACATGTATCATGGATTTAGTATTTAATACAGCTCTTGGTTCCATTTACAGTGTATGCCTACAAGAAATGAGTGAGTTATGTGTATATTTACATTAAGAGAAGTAAAACAGGGAACTACCAAGATGTTTGCTTTCCCTCACCTTAATCTCTCTCTGTATTGTATTTGACCCCACATTTGTCCCTATAGACCGCAGTTCTTCTAGGCACTAGACCATACTAAATCCTGCTAGAAACTGTACAGATTTACTGCTGTGACAGAATTGAGCATTTGCAGCTCGAAAACCATTACACACATTTTTTTGTGTCGGTGGAATTTAGTGAGTGACACGAAGTAAAGGGTAGGCAACCTCAAAATATTCTCACTGTGTGACTAGGTTTAGTAAAACACTTCTAGATGGGAAACTATACCCTCCTGTTGGCAGTGTTGTGGAGAGGAAGCAACTCCTTGTTTATTCGGATGAAAACTAGATGTTGCACACGAGTAGTTCAGATACTTAAGTACTTTTCTTCAGAAAAAGTAGGGCATTTTCAATACTCAGAGTTAAAATAACTGAATATTGGAAGTTTCTATATATTTCCAATTTTTTTTGTCAATTTTATCCATGTGACCGAGATCTCTGTGATCGTTTTTGCTGAGTAGTTTTTTAATCTGTCACTTACTGTGTTTTGATGCATCTTCGTGTAGTTGGGATAAAGAAAAATAGGAAGACGTTCCATAAAACCGTAATAGGGCTAGGTGACTAACACCTGTTAAACTGTATTAGACTTTAAGCTTTTAGTGCCCTTTTAATCTGAAGAATAGGTGGTATATGGAGGCTATAAACAAAATGGGGCTCTTAACCACGCTGTTTCTCAAACGGCCTATGGAACGGTATCCCTAAAGCTGCATGGCAGGGTGATATGGAGTAATGTGGTGTCTCTGCCTTCTCCATTTCGGTTACTAGAGCCTCTGCTGTAAACAAGCTTGAAGCCGGGCTGCTGGGCTTTCTAAGGGTGCTTAGTTTCAGAGATAAACAGGGATGTTGAAGTGATGCCAGATTTTAAAGGCAAACAAAAATGTTTTCCTTGGAGCAGGTGGGCGAATAAGAAGGCAATATTTCTTAGGCTGTCAGGTATTCTAATAGAGTTTCCAACCATGGGGTTGGAGAGCAAACCAAACAAAGTTTTATAAAAGGAACTGGAAGACCACAAATAAAGGGCTTTGAAACATCCAAATCAGGAATAATTGTTTAGGCCCTGCAGGCAGGTAAAGCAGGTTTTCACATGTCTGTTGACAATGACTACTCCTGGTATTTTTAACAACTGAAAGCTGTTGATAACACGAGTTGAGTGTCCTGTGCAAAATAATTTTGTATTGTTTGTCTAGTTCCCAGTGGAGAAGTGTCTGTCTTATGCAGAGTCAAATTTACTGATGTGTTGGCTTTAAATACGCCTTTCATGCAGTCAGTAGCAAAGCAAAATCTGGGTGAAGATGGATCACCATTATTACAGTGGGATCCTGAATTGATGAGCCAGTGCCTCAAGACTGCAGAATCCGGGTCAGTGTTAGTTGAGCAACAAATGGATTTCTGGGGGCCTGCTTTGAGGATGTGCTGACTCTTGTGCGAAACAGTGTGATGATCAAAGTCTTCTACTAAACCACTGTCTTCTGAAATGGCTTTTCTGTGTTTTGTTTTCCTTACTACGTCTTAAATAGAATACAGAAACTGCCATAGCTGCATATGTCAATGGTTAATATGAAGCTGAGCTGAAGCATGTGTTTCAGAAGGTGAACTGACTCTGTATGCACATACAATACAGATAAAATTGTCAGCATACCTATGGAACTTCTTGTCCTTCAAAAGGTAGCACTTCATAGCAGCGTGGTTCCAGTGATCTTCTTGGGTGTCCAAAGGTGACCATCCAAAGGCTGGAGCAGAACAGGGCCATACTGACCAGTCTTGTTGCTCCTTCTCACCAAGTTATTCCCATCTTGAAGAATGGTGGGGAGCTGCAGGTGCTCGGACCTCTAAAGAGTGCTGTTTTTCACAGTCTGTTCCTATTATGCAGGTCTGTGAGTGTTAATGGCTGTAGGAGTAACTGGATAGAGGAAGTTGAGTCTCTTATTCTTGTAGAGAGCACAGAGCCAAAATAGAAAAGTACCCTACGTGGAGACTTCCTAAAAGATCCGAATGCAGGATAAAGGTCTTTTCTTCATGTTGTTTAGTGCAAGATCGGCAGTGAATAAAGCATTACTGTTTATGAACTGTGAAGAGATGAGGCACTGCTAACCATCTAAGTAAAAGCTGAGGCTGGAAACGATGCAAGAAAGTTTGTTTGTGGTTGATTTCATCCAGGTATTTAGTGCAGTCAGGAGTGGAAGCAAAGTAGTATGACTTTAATGCAACTCCCTTGTAATATGTCTGTAAATCATAAACAATCTTTCTCCCAGAGCCCACAGTGTAGTTGTGATAACGGACTTGAACTACATTGCCCATCGCTGTCTGTTGGACTGTAGAAAGAATCAGTGATTAGCTTAATCTCGGTGCTGAGCAATAGACAGCAAAACTTAGTGCAAACAAAGTTTCTAAAAATGAGACCTAGGAGATCTTCTGGTTGACTGTAACTTGTGTCTTATGTATAGTAACTGGAGTTGTGGTCATGTTAATTCTGGTATTTCTTGCTTTAAAAAGAATAAGGTTAGAGTAAAAACAGAAATTCAGTCATGAAGTGAAAAATAAACCTTGAAAACGAGGAGTTCTGTTGCTCACATTCTTTGTCCTTATATTAATTTTGCTGCCTATGGTTTATGTGGTTATTTGTATTTCTGCAAAGCAAGTAATCGCTGTTATCAGATGGCTCACATGGGTATGGGTGGTATATGCAATGGTAAGTGATGCAACTTGAATTACAGAACTAAGAGTAGAAAGTATTGCTGTTACTAACTACCACATTAATTCAACACCTTCTAGATTTGGGAGCAGAGGAATTTAGGGAACGGATGAAATTGGTGATCTCTCTTTTTTTATCATCTTCCGTTCTTGTGTCTGTGAGGCTGGGACTGTTACTCAGAGGGCTTCATTTTCCAGTGGAGAACAGAGCGCAAAGTGGTGCCGAGACCTTTTTCTGCTCTCCTGCCTCATACAACCTCTTTCCTCTCACTTCTCTGCCGGAGAGAAGTGCCATTTCACTGGATGCACGTGCACACGGCTGCTGCCCTGTTGCTTTGCTGAGGAATAGGGAGGGAGCAGCGCAGGACACAGGGGAGCAGGCCAGGCCACTAATGTCCCAGGTCACAATGTGGGCACCTCCTTTTTGATCTCGTTTGTTATCACGTAACTTTTGAATTGTGGCACGAAAATTATTGCTGTCTTCCCTGAAGATGAAATGTAAGGTTTGTAAACCAGCGGTGGGTTCGTATGATGTGATTTAAAATGCACCTGATTTTCACCTGGATAAATTCTTAAGTGCGGTCAAGTTTACTCTGGAGCTTTATCACTGTCACAAGAGTGAAGTCTGAGTCTTGGAGCTGAATGGTACTTTTCTTTACTCTTGGAGGGGGGCAGAGGAACTTGGGTAGCTCACATTTCTGACTAATGAAATCCACATCAACTGTATTTATTTTTTTTAAAAAAATACATTATGCTCTTATTCCTTATTTTACCTGTGATATTTTATACCCTCCAGCAGGTGCTGCTGCATCCTGCTAATGTCGTCTTCGTGGAAGAAGGAAAAAAAAAAAAAAATCAGTCATTTGATTTAATACTATGCAACTGGACTTTGCTCTTTGTTTTTCATTGTGAACATGCCTGCGTTCTTGTTTCTTCCTCAAGTTATTTGCAGCCCAGTGACTAAGGAGGGAAATTTTATGATCCCAGCATATTTAATCCTGCAAGTGCTCTTTGTAAGAAGGGGTTGAAGATCAGTGGGAGTTGCTTATCAAGGCCATGCTCATAACAAATTGAGCAGACGCAGGTAGAAATGCATTTCTTCACATTTTATAGAAATACAAATGTGTTTTCTTGAAAGTAAAAATATTCATTACAAAAATTAAAGTTCTAGAGGTTTCTAGATGGTTCATTGTTTTTTCCAAGTTTCTTGAGCTTTAGTCATTTAAGCTCATGATTTTAAATCAGTCTTATCGTTAGCCTAAAAGCTGGTCTTGAATGCTAGAAGTTTGCAATACAGATTACACAGCACACGTTTTGGAATCTCTTATTTAGGATTTCCACGTGAAGAATTGTGGCTGAGTTGCGTACAGAAAATATAAAAGGGAGATGTGCTTTGTTCTGTTTGTTGATGGACCGCTTGTGCCAGGCAGGAATTTGTGGGTAGTAATAGTTGAAATTAAGCCTTGATAAGGCTTACCTATCCTTGAAGTCCCTGAGTTGCATCAGGCCAGAAACGCACTCATGAGCTAAGAGATCTCATTGATCTCTGATACTTACCTGCGTCTTCATACTGTATTGCTGGTTCCATGTAGGGAATTGAAATTCTGCTGTAGTGTTTTTCCTCACCGTTACAGTGATTAAACCTGGTCGTGACTATGATTTTGGCTCTTTTGGGGTTATCTAGGAGCCTTAGAAGGTGAATCGAGTTTAATAGCTGAAGTATTGGCTTGCTTTTGATATTTAACTTTATTAGTAGACTAAAATATTCAATATAAGAATAATGACAGTGAACTACAATCATAAATCTCAGGCAGGCAGTACCTGCCACTCTACCATGTGAAACAGCTTGTGTTCCCCTGGTCGTTCTGTTTGGAGATGGCTGGAATGACAATCTTTCTCTCTAACCTCTCTTCTGTGTTTCTTTAAGAAATCCAACCTGGCTGCGGCAGTTACCTCACGAAGTTACAAGGATGGGTTTTAGAGCAAAACACTTTTATTTTTCCATTTGGCTCAAACTCAGAATGTTAAATATAATTAGATTCTAAGAATTCTGGTAATAATCTACATAATCCAGATGCAGTAAACACATAGATAAGTCTTTAGTCAACAGGGTCTGAAGTTCTCATAACTTTGATAAGGTCAGATGTGGGACTTCAATGAGTTTCAGCTTCATTGATTTCAGATGCTCTGGAACGTGCATCTGTCCTTAAGAGGGCAGTTTGTTTTATGCTAAAGCTGGAAGTATTCATCTGCTTCAGATTCTGTGGAGTTTTGTGTGTCTCTCCATTCTTTAGACAAAAAGGAACCGTATCTATACAAGGTGGCTAACTACATTGCTAAAGTCAAGTGGCATTAACCCGACTTTGGAAGCTTGGGTCTATGTCTTATGACGTGGAGATCTATAACCTAATGGTGATTATAAGTAATTGATATATTAAGTATATGTAATAATAGTTAATGCTTATTCAGTGCTTGCTTTTCCTAGATTCCAAGGCAGCTCACAAGACTTTTTACAGTTTTGGCCCTAGTTTATAGATGAGAGGATGAAGTTGCTAAATGTGAAGTGACTTGTTCAATGTCCTGAAGTGAACCAGTGGCAAAACTGGAAAGAGTTCAAGTCTGATGCCTTTTTCTGTGGATCTACCACTTTATAATTTTTTTTTTATTTGTAGTTTTTTATAAATGATCATCATTTGTTGATGATGATGTAAGTAACCACTGAAACATTGCAGATGATTTCTTGTATTGTTGAGGCAGTTTTGCCTTGTTTTTCCTTGAAGCTAGGCTTTTGTATGTTGAAAATACGAGTAAATGGGTGAAGTCTGCATTTCTACCTCTTTACACAAAATGTACATAAGATTTCCAGTAAAACTATTTTTGACTTCCTGTAAAAGAATACATATTTTTTTACCATAGCTTTCTAGTAGTTAGGTGCTTCAGCTGTTCTTCACTGTACTTGGCCAGGCTATATCTGGAAAAACAGAAAGTGATTACACCTCCTAAGATAGTTACCAGCAGTCAGATCAACAAAGGGGTTAAAAGTGAGACAGCCCTATCTTTTGCTTCAGTGGAGGTGTAGTTGTTGATTTAAAGCTCTCAGTAAATGATTGTTGAAGATCTGCCATGTGTAGCAGAGCATTCAGAAAGCATACCACAGACTCTGCTTCCTCCCAAAGAGCATTTGTCTGTCAACATCTCACTTTAGTTGTAGTCTTTTAAGGTACCAGAAGGCAGGCAAAACTCGCCAGCCAGCAGTCATGGAAGATCAGGTCTTTACCAATGCTTATCAGAATGTTAACGATGCCACTATCTATGAGATTCCAGAGTTTGAGGAAGACAAAGGGGATAACCTTTATGATCATGTCCATGAAGATCCAGCATCTCCTTCTTCCATCACTACTATCCCAGAGAGCGTGGCTAGTAGTCAAGACAGCTCAGAAGACAGCTGTAGTAATTCTGTGGCCTCTGAGCATGGGGCTGATGGGGAGGGTGGGTCTTCATCTCTCCATGGTGCTGAAGAAGACCACCCATACCAGGAGATGGATCTGATGAGCCCAACTGTGGAAGATAAACATGTAGAGGGCATGATGTTTGAGAGCAACATGCATTTTCCTCCAGATTTCCAGTTGCGGCGGAGCCAGAGCACTTCTTCCAGCTCTTCAACTTCCCTCAAGTTCCCCTTTAACAATAACTTTGGAGAAACTGACAACTTTCAGGAAGATTATGAGATTTCCATGTTTGTAAAGGTAAGAGTGTGGGTGCTCCTAAGAATACAGTAGTTTTAAACCCCAAATCAATCTATGTGTCCTCCAAATCAGTAAAATGCAGCTACCTGCTGCTTTGTTCCCAACTCTGCTGCCTGTGTGCTGAGGGGGCTGAGCCATTCACTTACCTCTTGCATCTTAAGGCACAGAAAGAGAAGATGTGTGTTGTGTGGAGATGCCTGGGATTTCTTCATTCCAAGTGGAAGTACGAGTATGGTGAAAGTATTCTGATTGTTGCTGCAATTCATTTATTCTGTGGTATCTCCATGGTGTTACAGCTAGACTATTATTACTTGAACTGTTTTAGTTAAGCTAGTTCAGTTATCCCTGTGTTTCACTATCTAGTAGCTAACAGCTCAAAAGAGATAGTTATTCATGCTATAAAGAAGACTAAATATATAGTTAAAATAATGGCAATAAAATTTCCACAAATATCCTTGAAAGAGGTCGATTCAATATTTAGATGAAAGTATTTCTGTGATTATTTAGATTAATGTATTTCTGTGATAATTTTAACATGTATTTTTCATTAATTTCAAGTTAGGTTTAAATTACTGAAGGAACTTTCACACTTTCTCTAACCTTATAAAGTATTACTTAAATTTCTAAATCGTAAACACCTGTGTTCTTAAATAAACAATAATTTTCTTCATAAAAGCTCTTGTATTCAACCTTTCTCAATATTTATTAGGCCGTAACACAGACCTGACAGTTACTCCCTTTTAACTACATGAGAGAGAAACTTTCAAGTTCTTGTTTCCCTTGAATAGGACCATACACCATGAGTGTAATACTCTCTTATTTCAACAGAAGTCTTGCGAAGTTTGTCACTTTTCAACATAAATAAGATTATCAGAATCTGTTCCTCGGTTCCACAGGTGCTTTGAAAGCAGGATTAAGAGATTTTCTTACCACAGATAGTAAGAAATGTTTTCAGCAATGTCTGTATTTCGTTAATTTAGTTTGTTTAAGCGAGAGCACACTATAACGTTTGCATTGGTGTGAGATGCTGGTTATCTTGTATGAGCTAGGGGAGATCAAATGGCTTGGAGGACTCTCCTAATACTTAGTTTGGTTTCTGTTATAAATCTTGGATTTCTTGGAAAACTGAGTTAGTTAAAAAGTTATCCTACATTTACTTGTAGGATAAAGGAGATCTATTCCATAAAGTATCAACAGAATCTTGAGATTCTTTTGAATACATTAAGAAGGTTATGATTTAAATATTCTTCCTTTGTGTCATGTCTTCCTGTAGATGAAAACTTGTTATTCCCCCTTCATGTCTCCCTTCTCTATGTGGCAGTCCCTTGTGATTGCTTTTCTAATTTTTGCGTAAAGATAGATCATTTAAATTATTGAGAAATTAAAACAAACAAACAAACAAACAAACTAGAAATGGCTGTCAGGTTACTTATTCTGCATAAGAAAAAACATAAAATGTTAGCCATTTCTCTTGAAGTTCAGTATAGCTACAGCTACTCTTCTAAAAAGGCGTGTATCCTTCAGGAGAGGGAGTATCTACTAATTGCTGTGTTGTGAATCATTCTGGGTCCATGCATGCTGCCGCAAGGGGGTTTTGCTGCTGATTTCTGTAGAAGTGGGCTATGAGAGCCGTGTGGGAGGGCACTTGTACTTTTTGTTATCTTCATAGTACTTACACTGTATGACTCTTTGAAGCAGCAGCTGTCCTGTTTCTGTGACTGGATTGTGGTTGTTGCTGAAAATGTATTAATTATATGGGCAAAGTAATATCTATGATGTTGTTTCTAGTTCATAACTCTGCCTGTAGTCCTGCATACACGTACCAAAAGTTGCAACAATTGAGTATATGTTGGTTGTTAGTAAATTCATGGTGTTAGCAACGTGAATGTTGTATTTTGACTTTAAAATAATCTCTCTTTTTTCCTTATTCTTTCACCTTGGTCTTGTTTCAAAGTAGTGGTGTCCTCTCTTTCTATGCATGAAAAAAGAAAATGCGTGCAGATGCTCCCATCCAAGCAGAGATGATGGGGTTAACTTGAGTTTCTGAAAAGTGAGAAGGGCATTTTGAAAAGAACTGTCATGGAGAAAGGATTGAGGAAGTCCTTTTCCTTGCTTTTGCTGTGCAGCGTAGCGGAGTATCCCATAAAGGGGCTTATCAGCTAGTCTAGCGAGAAGCACAAACTTTGGACTCTATTCACTTGCCTGAACATAAGTGCCTAGTGCTGTTTGAGATGTCCTTGAACTCCAAGACATCCCTACTTGGCTGGAAGATGAGGCGTGAGGCTTTCAGGTGATCTGTACTGTGATCCTCCTCCAGCAGGAGCTGGAGGCTGGGTGGCCTGGGCACTGGATAATTCTATGTGGAGGGCTGAACTGAACTCCTACGACAGCATTTTATTCCTTGAGAAACTGATGACATTTCATTTTTGGATTTTTGCTGCTTTTTCTTTCTGATATTGAGGTAATAAAGCACTAAGTCCATGTGTGCAGAGCCAGCTTCACTATCTTTAATTCTCTAGATAGCAAAAGTCAGCCTATAAAATGGAAGGTCATAGAGTAATATATAACAAGAATTGTGAAATACCTGAGGGCTATCACTTCTTGCATGCAGGAGCCAAATCTCTCAGTTGTGTCAGTGGTCATTATTCATAGGCGGTTCCTTTCTGGTATGTTCTCTAGAAAACCTGAGGCCAGTGTTGCTCTGAAGTCAGGTTCATCTTCTGGATTTGCTCTTTTCTGCAGACATTAACAGTGACAGCAGGACCTTTTGCTATGGGAGAATAGTGGTAATGACAATTCTGCCACTATTTAGTCCTTCCTTTGTAGCACTAATAAATCTCTGTGAGTGGCTGGAAACATGAGTGTCAGACAGAGGTTGC